>JBBPKN010000956.1:0-24429 GCA_038089275.1 Pulveroboletus cf. rosaemariae | reverse complement strand
GTGCGCGTCTTGAATTGTTTTGAGGGGGAATAGACAATTTTATGTTTTCGTTTCGTGTCTATTTATTTATTTATTTTTTGTTCGCAACCTGTGCCTTCACACATGTGTTGAGTGTTGGCTAGGGGAACGCATCAACTTGCACGTGCACGTGGTTAAGGGAACTCTCTCCAGGGGTTAGCAATGGTAATTTCATAAGATAGACAACGCAAAATCAAATAACGTGTAGCTCATTGTGTGACGGGATAAAGTGTACCTTGCTTCAACAGGCTAAAGAAAGCAGGCGGAGGGCAGGAGGGGGCGAGGAATAGCCGAAATCAATTTGAGATACATGATGACGTGTTTTATGTGTGAATGCGTGGATTGGTCCGGTATAATAACAATTAGCAGCGACCCAGGAAATGAAAAATCCTCAGCTCGACCGGAACACATCTCAAAGCCGACTGACGTGAGAAGAAAACAAGGTAGAGGACAGACGCTGGATCGGCTGCAGCTTCCTCTTCACGTCTCGCAGAACCGCCGTTTTGGGGTGCCAATCCCTAAACGCGTCGCGTAACATGAAGATTTGGTCGGAGAAAAGCGTGGAGACCCTGTCATCTGCGATGAGATCGCGGAGCGCCCATGGAATCTAACAGGTACAACAGGTGAGGACGGACGGACAACGCGTTGAGTTGACAATGAGCCATCGCCGAGTTACGCGGAAATGAAATGGAAATGACGCACTTCGTAATCATTCCGCTCAGCTAGTGCATTAAATGGCTCTTCTGCAAGTTCGACCGGTGTCCCTGAACCGCTGTCGGTGAGGAACAGGTAGCTGATTGCCAAGCTGTGGCTGTGTGTAAAGGGACCAGATCACGAACTGGCCTGAAAATAACTCACGAGTACGTGGCACGCTCCTCGTGCGGCGTCGAGTGTCCTATGCCATTCAACGGCCCTGCAGTAGCTTCTGATAGTTGGGTCAGGAGCCCACCATCGGAAAGCCCAGCATTTCGGATGCGAAGAAGCAGGACGAGCAAGTTGGTGAGAAAATCAGAGGGGCTGTGGACAGATTAGCCAATGGTGATCCTCAAGGGATATGAAACAGCCTTTACGCACTGGTATGCATCTCCGTCAATGTACACCGCACGCAAAATCAAGGGATGAGATACGGATGTAAACAGGCCCGAGTACAGCCCTACCACCTGATCGTTGAGCGACGCAACGTACACCATCTTGATCTGGGTGATACATTAAATTCCGTAGGCAGCGCATCCTGCACGGCCAAACCACATACCCCGTTATTCAGGACATTCCGAAGTGCCCTTACGTAGTCCCGGGATATAACGCTGTCCGTGTTCTGATATCACAGGAAGACACTCGGATGAAAAAAGGCACACATGCCCCTGAACCTGAAAGAAGCGAACCTGGAATTCGAACAATTCTCTCGCGGCCGTGGATTCAAAATACTGGGGTTACCACGGGTCAGACAATCCATGACAAGGAAATCATACAACGTGCCTGAATGTATGGCTGCACTAGTGAGCTCGTACTCAAGTATCGCAACGGCCCAAGATGGATCCCACAGAGTGCCAGGCAACATATTCGCTGCGGGCGTCTCACTGACGCCACAGAACCACAGGTGACGCCACCTGCGGGAATAGATGCGTCGGCGTTGAGATTCGTTCGGATATGATGATCAGCAATGAGACGGTCTAGAAGGTGAGTCGACACGACAGATCCTTGGGAATGCGCCACGACAAAAATAGCATTGGCGTCATGAAGATCCTCCATCCATTCTTTATTCCCAATCAGGTTTTGGTACAATCTGGTTAGGTTAACTCGTCATGGCGACGAGAAGCACAGCGACGCGGCTGAAAACATACCTCTCCACCCGGCGGTTGATCGTTCCTTCTCCTTCCAGAGATATCTTGGTCACTTTATCCAGCTTCATCTTGTGTTCCTCTTGGAACACATCCAGCGCGTCCGCTAACCCATTTACGAGCCTGAGACTTGTTCCTGTGGGCTGAGCAGAAAATTTGGACATGTACCCACGTACGACATGTTGTGATCCACTAACCTCGCCAGTCAATGTGCGTAGGACGGCACCTCCAAGCCGCCCCCATCAGTACAGATTTTTTACACATCCAGAGCAGTGACCCACCTGGAAACCATCCGTGGACCCCAATGATGACTACTTTCTTGCACCCCCTCAGTACGTCTATAGCTTCCTCTGCACCAAGCACATCCCACGTGCGTGGGAGAGTTTTATCGTAAGGTGAGTAATCAGTTTCCTTCGCTTTACCTTTACCTATATTCGATGTATTCTCATTGCGAGAAAATAAAACTCCGCTGACATATTCTAGCGCCTTTAATAGAGTAGATGGAGGCTCACGAGGCACCACCGATCGCGGCAATGCATGAAACGTATCGTTCCAAGTGGGAAGGACAAGATTAGGAGGAGGCGGTACGGTGGGCGTTTTTGCGCCCGACTTCTTGGATGGTGAAGGTGACGACTGTCGCTTCAACGTATCGTTCACAACGGTCTCTGGGTAAGTTGCCGCGTGGAGCGTAAGAGAACGCTTATCCTCTGGTCGCTTGAGCGGCGGAGATGAAGACGGAAGGATATCCGGTGTGAGGGCTTGCGCCTGAATAGGAGATTTCGTAACTTGAGTCGGCGAAGGACGAGTGATCGCAGATGCTACCAAGGACGTAGAATTCGTCTCAGGAGTCATCTCATCATCTATTTCCATAACCTCCATCTCCCTGTCTTCTTTCTCGTAGGTTATGGATTTCATTGCAATTGCCTTTGCGGTAAACAGGGACATCCATCTCGTCGGATTCGATGAGATCACGGACTGAATAGGGTTACCATAACCGACGGATCCAGTGGCGGATGGATCCAGTGGAGAGAGAGATGGCTCATCAGGAGCGGAGCGGGCTCCGTGTTCTCCGGTGGGCTGCTTCTCCTCAGTCTTGTGCCTCATCTCAGAGCGTTCGGGAGAGTCTTGTTGGGAGTTGGAACTTACACCCGGCGCAACGGTAGTAGTGGCCGATGGTGATGATTGGTACCAAGACCAGGGAGTGTAACAAGTGAAACCATGTGGAACTCTTGCGGCATCTGCCTTGTTGTTGGAAGGCGTCTTCATGTCAGCAGGCGCCGAAGGTTCCATGACACAGATATCAGAACTCAGAGCCACGCCAGCTTGGGTCTCGCATTCCGGCTGTGGGCTCTCAGGGGGATCGGAGGTAGGTAGCTGGTCGGGAGCTGCCGAGGTGAAATTCTGTGCCTGTACCCTACTATCTGCCTCTGCAGAAGAACGCCTATTCAATCCCAGATATGTCCACCAAGTGTTTGTCCGGACCTCGGACCCGGCGGAGGCGGCGGTTGGTTGGTTAAGAGATAGATTGCCGTGTTCTGAAACATGTGTAGTAGGGGCGGGGACCGTAGGACTTGCTTCGGCCACATTCATGACAGTTGTATTTCCGGGACCTATCCAACCGTGCGGTGATGAAATCTAGAATTTGTAATAACATAATAGGAGCTTCCGTACCTGGCATAGAGATGGAAGGTTCACAAGAGGACTCTGTAGGAGGGTGCTGTAGTGGTGGAGCGACTGCGATCACGGGTGAAGATCTGGACTTTGCGAAAATCGGAAGGTTGAATACAAAAATACTTGTCACCGAGTTAGGAGCAACGTGAGGAATAGTGCTTTCCTCAGTCTGAGATAGGACTCAGCGAAAAAAAGAGAGCCATTTGTTCCTCACGTACATAGGTGGCATCCACTTCATTGGGAATTTGCTGTGGAGTCGGTGCGGAATGTGGGGGTTTTAACGCAGTGCCATTAGGCAAAGACTGAAGGTCTCTACAAGGGCTAGGATCTCCAATTGTACCAGTTGCATCTGCTGATTGAATAGCCTCGAGGGGCAGCGGTTGAGACCTATCTTTGGACAATTCTGTGCCATTGTGAACAGTGTTCGGTACTTCTGGTGCAGGATCCGTTTCAACTTTGACTTCTGCATCAGACGCCCTCTTATCGCGGGACCAGAACTTGTAAAACCATGAGCGTTGATCAGGTATGGATGCATTTGGGGCAGGATCTTGTGAAACAGCTGTCGGAGTGTTTGAAAGATCAACGGGGGGTGGGGACTGATCGGCGTGTGGCGTTACAGGGACTAGGTCCACTGCTGGGGGGACAGCTAGCGAAGCGACTGGTGGAGGACCTTGATGGACTTGTGACAATCGATCAGTTGAGCGACATGCCTGAAGAGAGGCGTGACCGGGACTGCACCTGACTCTGGTTGGCCGGACTCATGGACAACGACGACAGGAGGTGACGTGGGGGAGTCGAGGCCAGTAGATGATTGGCCGTGATTGACGGAGGTTATTGGTGTGGTATTTGACTGTGAAGGGTCAAGCGGCATGGCTCTACGTAGAAGGTTGGGTAGAATGTCGGCTGCAAAGGCTGAGGAGCGTGTCTGTTGGGGCACTGCAACGACAAATGAGAGGGAGGGTAGGGGTAAGTTCTTAGGTATAGGGATGGGACGTTTCCAATGAGTCTGATGAGCAGGAGGTGAAGGAAACATTAATGATGAGCGACCGACAAGATGCTGAACTCTGCCATCGACTGGCAAGAGTACACGCATCAGCTACACGGCCGACACACTCCTACTAGGCTATCGTCACGTGATGTAGCACACGTGTGCACGCCTGACCAACACTTGTGTACTGTTGATCGAGCTTTCTAGGACAGAGGTTGTTGCAGATCTCAGGAAAACTGTGTAGTGGAGCTCAAGGATCGTCCTCTACCCCTACAGAGTTACTGAGGGCATGAGCCCGGCGCGTCTGTCGAGCCTCCCATTAGTCGCAGCTTTACTTACCACCAGCAACCTTGCGGTCTGCGTGTTCCAAGCATCCATAGTCCTAAGCAGGACGAGTGCAAGGCTTCAATATTGACTGAAACGCTCGATGATGAAGCACGACGTCGCTCCATGATATCCATCATCTGAGCTTTGCCATGCGTCCAGGCAGGGTAACGCAAAAATACTGACTAGCCTCACCGAGATCATCTTCGGCCGTATTCAGAATACCCACCCAGATGATCACTAATCCCCATGTTTCCGTGTGTCATCCAGACGAACCTGGTGACCACGTCCATCATAGACTCATCCACATTTGAGAACGAATGTGTAATGCGCGTAAAGCACATTCTTGAGTACGAGGCTCCAAGAATAGGAGACGACGAGGATATCTCGAGGTTGTATAAGTACCACGCATAACACATGATGTGCGGGTGCTCACCATATACTGTAGTTCCATTACCCGTCCTCACTTGATTCAGTCGCACTGACCGCTCCTGGTACGTCAGATCCAGGGGTGGAAGCACCATCCATTTTGGCCACTTCTGAGCTCACATCCTTCAAGTCACTCTAGAGCATCTTCTCCCTAGAGTCTTATCTCTACTTCGGTCGAGCCTCGGTCCACTCTCCCGCTTCAGAATTCCGCTCTAGTCACCCATATAGTATTTACGACTACAAAATCATGCACAAGCAGGTTTGAAAGTTTGGCAAGTATCATAAACCTCACAGGCTTCATTTGAAAGCGCGGTTTTTCGGTGCCTCGTTTTGCACTTGCCTGGAATGACGATCCATCCGAGTCGCCGTATACGAGTACAGTACAGTCACTTGCGAATCATAGAAACCGGAGAAAATCTGAGGCTAGAAGCTCCGTTCCCAGGGTAGTCGTCCGTTCGTGGTTAAAATGAGATGCCTCGGTGGTCTGTGCCCGCTGTGGAGGCAAGGTCTCCGTGCACGTGATGGTCTGTTTCCGTTGTCACCCTAATGCATCGTATCACATCGTCTCCCATCACCCCTCTTCCCTCCGTCATTGTACGTGTCCCAAAGCACCAGGCTGCGGGTAAGCTCCGAATCCAGTGCAGATGCATCCTCTCCGAATACGATTTCATTTGAGCCATCAAGCTCAGGATGCGTACATCCCTGACACCGTGGTCTCAATGGGGAACCACAGCACATGCAACCCTTGCTGAGGGGCAGCGCCGCAGCCGGTTATCCTGACACAGAACGGAGCCACCCGCTACACAGCGGGAGTCGACTGTGTGGTTAACTGTCACCCTGCGTTGTGATTAATTGCTCGAGTGGCAGGGCACGTTGCGACGACCAGCGTGAACCTACCCATCGCCCGTTGCTCGTGTTCCTGCCAAGGAACGGCATTCTATCATGGGTAAGCTTCACGAGTGGGCAAATGTCTTTGCAGAATTTTTTACCTTAGGATGTGTGCACCATCCCTACGAGACTTGCCACTCGCAACGGCTAACCGACTATCTCGGAGAACCTAGGGTTCATCTGTTGAATGTGCCTATTCACACATTGCGGCTCTTGGCCAATGGCGATGGCTTGCAGGGTTATAGACGGCAGCTTCTTTAGTGGCGCCAGCTTGGTATGCACGAGACGACGTAGAACCCCAGTGATGTCAGCACAACGCTCCCACGCAAACCGATCGATATTCGGATTGTCCGGTTCGGTCTCAATGAAGCCATCAGATTGCCCATAGTGAGGAGTACATGCGACCTCCTTTCATTTCCAATCAACCTTCTTCGCCTGGTACGGTGGCCTGCACTCCCACTTGTCCTTCCCCTTAACCAAAAATCAGGGGTTGTTTCTCCAGTGGTGATGGTGTACGCGACGAGGATTCTCACACCGAGGTAAAGCTCCATGCACGACTCAATAATGCCTCATGGAGTAGCCTCCCGAGGTAGGATCTGGTGTTGGCAACATTCACGCCATGTAATTCAATGTCGTGTTGCAGAGATTGAATGCCGAAAACAAAGAGGTGATTGACAATACACGATTATAGTGCAATCAAATATTGCTACAGGGTATTACACATGTGGCCCTGCGGAAATCAAAGAACGTTGGCCGTCAGTGCATGAAGTACAGTATAGCTTGTAGCTTACTGATGCTTTCTGTGAGCTAGCAATTTGACACTGCAAAGATAACACCTGATTAGTAATATTGTATAAGATGTTTATTTAGTTTGTGCCTTTGGTGCATGTTTACTTTTTTGGGTGTGAATATAGATTGTTAATTAATTTATTGAAATAAACAATCCTTTAGATCCCTATTGATAACAAAAAACATGTAACAATAATAATATTTCCAAGTATCTTATTGTTATAATGCACTTTTTCATTTTTTTCCTTCTTTGGCATTTTCTTCTCACTACTGTAGCTCTTCACACTGTCACATCACGTGACTATTCCACATCTCCACATCATTCACAGTATCACATCTTTACCTTTTTCACCTTATCACATTTCACCTCTTCACATGTCACAAGTCTAGAGCCATCTAGACTCTACTGTCATGTATTATGATTATCTCCTGTATTTCTAGGTCTCTGCTCCTCTTTTGCCATTGGCCTGCTTACTGTACTTTATTTAGGGCCAGCACCATTTACATGGTCTATGCACATACTGTAGTAATATAAAAGGAGATCTGCTCAAGTCTGGATTCTTCTAGTTTTGTGCATTTGAATCTCTTAGTTCTACAAGTTTCTTGGCTCTTATTCTTTGTTATTACTCTTGCCTAGTTCTTGTGTCTCTAGTTCAAAGACACTACTCAGGATTATTAGCATACACCAAGGCTAGGTGTTAGGTTTAGGTTAATGCATTAGCAGCTGTATTTTACTTATATTTTAATGTGTTATAGTTTGATTTTTCAAAATTTGATCATGTAACCTTATCTTATCTTTGCCATGTGGTTATCTAATCCTTTATCTTATCCAGGCATGTGACAGGTCACATGACAGGTCTAGACCCAGGACATAGGGTTAATCTCATGTTATTATAAAGTAATATTCAGAACTACCAAGATACTTCAAATTTTTATGCACTACACTATAATGATTACATGATTATGGGAGTAGCAATCCTTTTTTGGTAACCCTAGTCTGTGATTTCCTCTTTATTCAGAGTTTCCTTTGCAGTGATTATATGACTGATTACATAATCAGGATCTTCCCTGGATCTTTTCTAAGAATGTCCAGTGATCTTATCTAGATCTAGATCTGGATCTCAGATACATTTGTGGCAGATCTATAGATCACATCTTATCTGTGGCAGAGATTTCTGTTCTTATAGTTGCCTTATTTCTGACTCTGCACTTTCATTCCATTTAACATCTGTTTATTTTTATGACTTACTGTAGGTAGTTAGTTATTCCTTAGTCATACTCTATGCCCAATTCCCTTATTAGTTAGAGTTCCCATACTAGTGTATGTAGATTATCTGGTCTATGTACCAGTCTTTGGAATATATAAAAAGCTAGGGTAGTAGTCTGGGTTTTTCCAGTCTTGCTTACTTGAAGCCTAGTTTGCTTTTCCCAAGTAATTCTTTAAAACTTCACTAAAGCTGAAATATCTTTTTGGCATTGGCTGCCTTTCTAATTCTAACCTTGGTGAGTACCTTCTATTCTACTATCTGGCTTTTGTACTAGTGACCAGAAACTAGATAAGAAAATGTGATAAGCACTTGCTAGCTGCTATAGAGCTATTGAATCACTTGGAAAAGCCACTAGAGATAAAGGCCAGTAATTTGAAAAAGATACTAGATCTCAAATATGATAATTAAACCAGGACTCAAGTAAGCAAGACTGGGAAAATCCAATTGCCACTCTTGCTCTTATATATTTCAGGGACTAGTGCATAGACTAGGTAATTTATATGGACTAGTATGGGAATTCTTACTAAAAGGAAAACTGGGCATAGAATGTGACTAAGAAGATGACTAACTACCTTCAGTAAGCTATAAGGATAAATGGAGATTAATAGAATGGAAGTGCAGAATTGAACATAACTATACTATAAGAATAGGGATCTTTGCCACAAATAAGATCCAATCTAGAGATCTGCCACAGATATATTTCAGATCTAGATCCAGATCTAAGGAGATTTATAAAGATAGAATTTAGAGCATAATCAGAGAAAATCCTGGGATAATTTATGTCAGGTAACCTGTCACATGACCACTGCAAGGAAAACTCTAAGTAAAGAAGAAACCATAGACTTGGGTTACCAAAGAAGGGTTACTACTTCCACAATCATATAATTATTGTAATGTAGTACATAAAAGTTTAAAGTGCTTTGGTAGTTCTGATTATTATTTTATAACAGAAGCCTAGATAAGATTAATTTTTTTCTGCCTTTGTATAGATTTATCTTCCTGCATTCTTGTCTAGTTCCTGGCCACTAGTTCAAAAGCCAAATAGCAGTTAGAAAGAAGCATTTATCAAGAACTCTAGATTAGGGTTAGAAAGATAGCCATGTTAAGAAAACATTTTACTTGAGTAAGACTTGATACTTGGTTGGTGCTTGTTCATTAGAGTACAGTGCTCAGGTTTTTTTCTCCACAGCCATCTCTTTTCCCCTTTTCCAGATATTCTTTGACAAAGTCATTATAGTCTAGCAAGTTTTATTAAACAAGAAGTTTATTAAGTAAAGAGATTTCTATGACAAGTTCAAGAAGACAAGTGAAGATCACTAAGAAGATAACAGAGTAGTTAAAGAGTTTTTCTTTACTACATAAGAAAAGCTTTAGAAGTTTTATTTAATCAGAAGTCTAGCAAAGAGTTTACTGCAAAGATATAGAGTTAAAGAAGACTTTAGAAGCTTAATTACTTTCAGACTTCAAGATAACTTTCCCTTTTACAGCAACAATTCCTTTTCCAGTTTACAGAAGCAGCAGCAGCATCAGAGTTTGCTTAGGATATTTCTTTCTGTTACATTTCTCTTTTTTCCTCTTCTTTTTCTTCTTTTCTCTCATTGTAGCTTCTGCTCTTCACACACCTTGGGTGCTTTCTTGTTCACTTTTACTCATAGATTCTGCTTTTCTTGCATTCTAGCCTAGCCTAGACCACTCTCTTGTTGTGCTCTTTGCCCAGGCCTTCTATCTTTCAATCAGCTGACTCATAATTATTTCATCTGTTTCCATCTGTTTCCACACAGATACCTTACTCATTATTTGTCAGCATGATTACACACTCCATCTCTGCTTGAACCTTAGTAGTTGTACTATAAAGTAGCATACTTCTAGTTTCCTCTCTCTTTATGCTACTTCTACCTTGTGACTACCTCACAGTCTTTGCATCTCCACTTGTCCTTGTATCTATGTACTTGGAATCCACTGTTTGTATCCTGGCATTTAACCAGAGGATCATTAGCATCTGATCTCAGCACATCCCTGGGAGTGTAGCTGGTATCACTTAGGTACAATACTTTGTTTGTTACCTTCCACTTGTCTTGAAGCTTACCTTTGGTTCACTTCTTCCACTTCATCAACAGCAAGATCTATGCCTGTTCCTACCCAGGCCTAGTGTAATACTTTCTAGCTATTAAAGTAGACACAATTAGGGTAAAATTGCCAAAGGTGTTATCTATTTCTACCTTCATATCATTATTATTTATTACTGCAGTTAAGACATCTGCAGTAACAAAAGTCTATTCTTAGAGTAACAAGGTCATAGCAAAAGCCTCTGTGAAGAAACAGAAGGCTAAGATAGTAACCCCTGCAGCTTCAAAGGGCAAGACAGTGGTTAAAGCATCCACTTTATCAAAAGCTAAGGAAGTAGTTAAGATTTCTACTTCAGAAAAGAGCCAAGTTGCAGTTCTGGAACCTGCATTAACAAAATCCAAGAGAAGAGCAGTAGTAGATCCTGTATTGTTAAAGGTCAAAGATAAGAGGAGCAAAAAGAAGCAGAAGCAAGCAGATCTTATACTAAAAATTGAAAAAAGAAGTTTGCAAGTTTCTGTTGTTTCAAGTCCAAGAATGTTGATCATTGCACCTGATCAAGCAAAGTCACAGACTGTTGAGAAATCAACAGGAACACCAGTTAAAGAATCTGGTTCATCAAAAACTATTTCAAAGGATTCTAGTAGGCAGATAAAGTCCTAGTGTGAGTAGAAGCCATTACCTGCAAGATGTGCCAGCAAGTTGGCCATCTTCCAGTCAATTGCCCAAGTTGTTTCAATTATGGATGCTTCTATTAGAGCTAATTGCAATAAAAAAAGAAGTTTGAGAGCTTAAGGAGCATATGTTGATTTTAGAAGGTTATTTGAGATTAAAGAAAATTTTATCAGAGGAGCAGAGCAGCTCAAAGACAAAAGTGACTAGATCAAAAGTAGAAAAGGGCAGCAAGGATGCTTACAAGAAGGCCAAGCACAAAGTATTGAAAGTTAAGAAGAAAAAATCAGAGAAAACAAGGAAATCTCAACAACTAGAGAAAGATCTCCATATCCTCACAGGAATGGTAGAGAAGGTGCTTGGTAATGAACCAGAAAGTTCTTAAACTACCCAGGACCTTAGCATGTCATTAAAAGTTTTAGATTCTATTCAAGTTAGTATACCAAAGCAGATAAAAGTGTTGATAACAAGAGATAAAGTTGAAGAGATTTATAAAATCACACAAGTAGATGCTGAAGCAGAAGATGTTCAGAGTTAGGACCTAAACAAGTCTGAAAACTATACTAGTGTTATGGGTAATTCTGAGAAATCTTCATTTTCAGAGTTGCTTTCAGCTATGTTATAGGATAAAGATGTCCTAAGAATTAATGAGGAAGCCAAGGGTCATCTATTGATGACATGGAGATAAATTCAAATGAAGTCCCAATTGGAATAATGAAGATCTTCCAGAGATTGCTTCAGAAGTAGAAGATTTCCTATTAAGAGTTTCAAGAGCAAGTTCACTGGTTTTTTCTAATAAAGATAGTAGTTGGTTCTTCCCAGTTGAAGAAGATTAGGGTCATTTACCCAGAGTCCAATGGATTAAATCAACTATGATTTCTTTAAGGATATTACTTGGCTCTGGAGATACTCCAGAGTAATCCAGAGGGTTAGAGTAAGTCTAAGAGCTCAGTGTTATAAACATTGTGACATACTCCAGAGTACTCTGGATAACTCTGGAGTGGACAGGGCTTGGCTTCACATTATGTGGTGCACCCTTATGCTAGTACTGAGTGCCCTGATTTACAAAGGGGTTGGAAACTATTGAAGGTTTGAGATAGGCTGTAGGGCTTTTTTCTAACAAGAGATATGACATCAAGTCATGGAGTAAGTTGAGGAACTTAGGGTAGGGTACAATGTCAAGTTGTAAGGCAGAAGGGGTCTGAGGGGATTATAACATCATGTTATGGTCAATATTCAAACTGAAGTACAAGATACAGAACTCCAGTACTTATATCTCAGGGAGACAGATTATCTAAGGAGGGAATGGAGATATAAAAGGAGTTGTCTCATAAGTGAAGCAGGTGCCAATGCATCCTGGATATGAATGGAGATGTCAGTGGAGACAATGTCAAATAATATCAAACTGAAACTAAGTAATGACAGGGAGAAGCATGGTACAAAGGAACAGGAACAGAAAGTGAGGTCAGAGGAACTACAGAGTTGTATTGGAATGGTATGGAGTTAGCATAGGTAAAGTTGTAATCAATCATTAGATAGAAAAAGACAGAGGTAAAGGGAACTAGGAAACATGCAGCTTAAAGCATGAAAGCAACCAGAGTTGCACTGGAGATGTAGCAGAGTTGACCAATTGGCATGAAATATAACAGTATTTCCCTCTTAAGGCCTGAACCCCTGAAGGCTGTGAAGCACATGCTCTTGATGAATAAGTGAGCAGAGCAGGCATCAGAGTTCAGCTGGCCAGAAATCCATAAAAGCAAATACCATTCCAGAGACTTCCATACTAGTTCCTGTTATGTTTCCTATTTTTCTTTCTCTTTTCCTCTTTCTCATCATAGCTTCCACTCTTCTTGCACCTTGGATGCTCTCTTGTTCACTTTCCACTATAGATTCTGCTCTTCTCATGCTCTAGCCTTATCTAGACCACTCTCTTGTTATGCCCTTTGCCCAGGCCTTCTATCTCTTAATTAGCTGACTCATAATTATTCCATCTCATTCCATTCATTTCCACACAGATACTTTACTCATCATTTGTCAGCATGATTATGCATTCCATCTCCACTTCAATTCTATTAACTATACTATAAAGTAGCATACTTCCTGTCCTCTCTTTCCTTATGCTACTTCTACCTTGTGATCACCTCACAGTCCTCACATCTCCACTACTCCTTGTACCTATGTACTTGGAATCTACTACTTGTGTTCTGGAACTTAACCAGAGAATCATCAGCATCTGATCTCAGCATACCCCTGGGAGTGTAGCTGGTACCACTAAGGCACAACACTTTATTTGTCACCTTCCCCTCATCTTGAAGCTTACCTTTGGTTCACTTCAATCCTCTTTACCCATAGCAAGATCTACACCTGTCCCTACCTGGGCCTAGCATAACAGTTCCTCTTATTATGTCTTTATTCACTGACATTCACACCTGGTCTGATGAGCACCTGGAGGAGCATGTCGAAGATGAAGAGGAGCTTGGTGACACTAAGTATGCCAAGTGGAAGTGGCAGGGAAAAGTAAGGAAAGAGGAGAAGGCACAGAAAAAAGTGGAGGAGGCTTGAAAAGCAGTAGTGATAGTCTGAAAATGGGTGAGTACTGGAAATGTGGTCAGGACCTAGTGCTTAAAACTGGCTTAGGTGGAGAAGCTTTGTCAAGCCCAGGTGGGGTTGAGTAGTAGCAATGGCAAGAGGAGAGCAGAAGAGGAACTGGGGTGCTGGAGGTGTGACAATCAGGGACTGGAGTGCCAGGTGGGCCTGGGCAAGTTGACATCATGTCTTGCCTGTATAGAGGCAAAGGTGAGGTGTGACTGCCCCAGTCAGGAGAAGCTGGAGAGGAAGTGAAGATGGAAGGTGAAAGAGGAAGGGGTGCCCAATAGCAGGGCAGACTCAGAGGAGACAGAGAAGGGTCTTTGGCAGGTGGCTGAGGGCTGTCACCTAATGGAGGTGTCAGTAAGGAATGTGGGCAGGAAGATATGGCAAGAGACCAAACACAAGAACTGGCTGCTGGGGCAGCTGGTTAATGTGTTGGGAAAGGCATGGGTGGAGGAGACCAGAGAAGCTGGGAGTTCAGGGAGTAAGGACAGGGAGGTGGATGAGGTGGCAGTGAAGCTGTTGAAACTTTGTGTGGAGGTTGGCAAAATTTCTGTGATAGACAAGAAGATTAAAAAGGCAATCTTAGAATAGATAGAGGATCTTGTGACTAGATCACTAGATCTACTACACAGTTGATTAATCATAAGATGGCCTGGGTTTGTCTGGGTAATGGAGATGAAACTCCTCAATAATCTTGGAAGCATGCCCTAATTCAGTGGCAAGGAGCCATGAAGTCTCCTCATCAGTATCCTTATAATCTAACCACTTAACCAAATATAGTAATTTGCAGTTCCTTTGCCTACAATCTATCTTTGAGTCTAGGATTTCAGAGTTTTCAAACTCCAGTTTACCATCAATCTTGACTGGTGGTGGGGGTGGTTGCATGTGATTTGGGATCATGTTGAGGACAGAGGATTCAAGTTGAGAAACATAAAAGATCAGATGAACAGACTTCATATTCTCTAGGAGACAGAGTGTGAAGGACAGCAAGCCTGCCTGAGTGATAATGGAATAAGGACCTAAGTTCTTTTTGACAAGTTTCTTGAATGGCCATGTAGTTCTGAAGTACTTAGCCCTGACAAATACCTGGTCATCTACTTTAAAGTCTGGTGCTGGAGATTGTTGGGCATCTAAGAGTCCTTGGTATCTGACTTGGGCAGCAGCTATTTCTTCATGAAGAAAGACATGGAGAGAGTCAAGGTCAATGGCATATTCTCAAGCTCAGGTAGAGGTGAGATTGTGTTCTGGGTACATGGAGATGTTCAGATGGTAGCCCTTGTTCATGAAAAAAGGGGAAACACCTGTGATAGCATTAGGGGCATTGTTATAAGTGAACTCTATGAGGGGCAGGAGTTCAGACCAGTTGTCCTGCTGATAGTTGCAATAAATGCATAGATACTGCTCCAGGGTTTGGTTCATTCACTCAGTTTAACCATTACCCTCTGGATGATATCCAGAGGTGAAGTGGAGATGGATATTGAGGGCTTGATCCAGGGAATGGAAGAAATGGGAAACAAACTTGGAACCTTGATTGGAGGTGATGTGGGAGGAAACTCTGTGTTTGGAGAACACATGGAGTAAGAAGAGTTTAGCAAGCTCTGGGAAGGTCACCTTGTTGTCTGTAGAGATGAAGACACACTGCTTCAATAGATGATCTACAACAATGAGGATGGTGGAGTAACTGGAGGAAGCCAGGAGCTATTTGATGAAATCCATAGAGATGGAATTCCATAGCTTTTCTGGAATGGAGAGCTACTTGAGGAAACCATAGGGTTTGTAATGGGGTACCTTGGCACAGGCACAAGCTGTACATGAAGAAATGTACTCTTTGATGAATACTTAAATGCCAGGCCAGGTATACTCTCAGTGAATGAGCTCCAGTGTCTGATTCTGACCAAAGTGTCCAGATAAGGAATAGTTATGCTTATAGTGGAGGATCTGGAGGCAGAGGTCAGAAGCATTGGGGACATAGATGTGGTTGTCCAGATGCAAGAAACATCCTGGGTCTCTAGATCAATGAGAGTCAGATGAAAGGATACCAGAACAGTGGGTAAAGGCAGTGGAGTCAGAAGGGAGTGCTGAGATAATGTCACAATAGAGGGTTTTGATGTCAAAGAGAGATGTGGACTGGAATACCAAAGATACTAGGGAGAAAGCCTGGAGGGATGCAGTGAGTTGCTTCTGTGTGAACATGGGCTGGAAGTTATGTGGATTGATACAGGCATAGTCACTATTCCTCTCCTGGGGATAGATGTCCCATCATCTAGTTAAAGCATCAGGTTTAGCACCTAAATGACCAGGGCAAAAACAGATGATCAGATTAAACTAAGAGAGAAACTCTGACCACTAGGCTTGCTGGCAGGTCAGAAGTTTAGACATAGTGAAATATTCCAGGTTCTTGTGATTAGTAACAATATCCACTGAAGAACTGGAGCCCTCAAGGTAATGATGCCAGGTCTTAAACACAGTGAAAATAGCAAGAAGCTCCTTATCATGGATGTTATAGTTGAGTTCTGGCACAGTGAGTGTACATGAATAGAAAGTGACAGGGTGGACCTCATCATCTGAGCACTGGAGTGAGAGGATTCTGGCAATTGTGTAGTCAGAGATGTCAGTCTCAACAATGAGAGGAGCATCAGAGACCCAATGGATTAGAATAGGAGCAGAAGTAAAAGCATCCTTGAGGTGCTGGAAAGCAGTGCAACAAGAAGTGTTGAAATCTCAATAAGCAGACTTGTGGGTAAGGCAAGTCAGGGGAATAACAATGTCAGAGTAGCCCTGGATAAAGCAGTGATAGAAGTTAGCAAAACTAAGGAAGGACTGGATATCTCTAATCTTGTGAGGCTCAGGCCAATCCAGGATGGATTGAACCTTTTCAGGAAACATTGTGAGCCCAGAAGGAGAGAGCAGGTACCCAAGATACTCAGTGGAATCAGGATAGAATTTGCATTTCTCAGGTTTGGCTAAGAGGCTGTGCTTCCAGAGGTGGCAGAGGACTTCATGGACATGCTTGGTATGAGATGTCCAGTTAGTGGAGAAAATTAGAATATTATCCAAATAAATGATTACCAAAACATCAAGAAGATCAGCAAAGATAGAATTGATGAACCACTGGAAAGCTGCAGGGGCATTGGTGAGTCCAAATGGCATGACAAGCCACTCATAAGAGCCATAGCACATATGGAAGGAGGTCTTCCACTCATTACCCTCAGCAATGTGAACTAAATGGTAAGCATGCCTAAGGTTGAGTTTGGTATAGATGATTACATGGCTTGGAGCATCAAGGAGATTGGAGATGTGTGGAAGGGGATAGCAGTCTTTCTTTGTGATCTTTTTGAGTCCTCAGAAATCTACACACAACTGGAGGGATCTGTTCTTCTTCCAGATGAAGAGGACAAGGGCAGTGTGAGCAGATGCAGAGAGTTGAATGAAACTGGTAGCAAGATGTTTGTCTAGGAAAGTCCTGAGTGCTTGAAGCTCAGAGGGTAACAGGGAATAGGTGGTGCCAACAGGTGGTGAGGTACCTTCTTCCAGATCAATCTTCAGGTCAAATTTGCAGTGAGAGGCAAGAGTAGATACCTTGCTTTTGCTAAATACATCAGCAAAGTCATGGTATTCCTAAGGAATGCCAGAAAGATCAGCTGGAGAAGAAGCAATGGAAGTGAAACAGAGATGACTCAACAGGGATTGGAGCTGCAGATAGAATGGGACTGAGCCATTAAGGCTACAGGTATGTGCAAATGCTGATGAGCTGAGTAGCTCAATTGACAGAGGTTTGGGGTCAGGGAAACACAGTGAATTGGGTTTGAAGTCAGCTTGGGTCAGAGAAACCAGAGGCTGCAGAGGTGAGCTTGGGAGTGTTGGCATGTTTGGTTTGGATGATCGGAACAAGATACAACTTGATATTGTTAAAACTTTTCATCCTGCTTAAAAGAGACTGTTAAAACCTATATCTAGACAAGTATACTTTTAACCAGTTCCTCTTTTTTAAATGAAATCCTTGACACTGGAGGAAGATCAGAACTCTGGGGTGCTCCAGAGAGTTCTGGGAAAATCTAGGAAGGGTTTCAATGGTTGAACAGAACTTGGCTTTACCTTATGTAGTGTGCCCTTGCACTTTTCTATTGTCCCAATTTACATAGATGTTGGGGTTGGTGATAAAGCTGTCTCTATGCTCAACAGGAGGGACAGGCAGGACAAGGAGAGTCAAGCCTAGTCATGGGGTTGAGGCTTTATGACTCCTTTGAGGATATCACATAGCCTTGGAGGTACTCTGGAGTAATCCAGAGGGTCAGAGTGAGCCCAAGGGCTCGAGCAGAGTGAGGATGATAACAAGAGGGTTTTCTGGTGTTTTTGTTGATATTCATACTGAGGTACAAGATACAGAACTACAGTACTTATATCTCAGAGAGGCAGAGCTATCTAGAAGTGTAATAAAATGAGACAGGTACAAACTCAGAAGTGAAGCAGATGTCTAGATATCTAGAAAATGAATGGAGATGTCAGGGAGACAATGTTCAATTATGTCAGACTGAAACTGAAGGGTAACAGGATGAAACAGGGAAAAGCAAGGAACAGGAACAGAACAGGAATAGCAACAATAATGGTAATAATAACTGACTGGAAGCAGTAATGGAGTTATATCAGGATGGTCTGGAAATAACAAAGGGGAACTAGGGTAGTACTTAACTGGAGCAGAGATAGACTGGAAGTGGAATGGGTGGAGTGGAAGCAGAAGTCCAGGGGAGCATATAACACTGAGGGGCAGGAGTGTACATGTGTAGCTGGGGAAGACTGGAATGGTGATGGAGGGCTGGAGTTGCCTGGAGGGAAGTCAGAGGGCTGGAGTGGCTCACTAGGTGTGAAGACCAATTGTAAGTCAGGTCGAAATGGGGTCAGAATTTGAGTTGGAGGTCTGGAATATGACAGATATCCAGTCAATTAATGGATTGTAGCAGGCAAGCCAGTTGTGTTCTAGAACAAAAGAACTAGATCCATCCAATGGAATGACATAGAATATTATTGGAGTGATATTACCAGTTTCAAAACAAACAGAAAGATCAATGGCATTTATAATCATAGAATTGGAAGAGCCATTAAAAAGTCAGAGCTGCAATGGAGGAACAGAATAAGTTGAAAGATTGTAAGTACTAACTAACTTGGTGTCTACAAAGCAATCTGAAAAACCAGAGTCAATCAGGGTGGAAAACAAAGGAATTTCTTGTGAAACAAGGGTAACAAGAGGCATAAGTGAAGCATTATCTAAAAAAATGGACATGTTAAGTCTAACCTCCAGTAAAGCATGGAAAGGATCAATGCAACCTCCAGCCCATGTGAAGTCATAGAGGTTGCAGACTATTTTTTCACCTCTGAGACAGAGGCCTCCAGTTTGGTTTCCAGAGTGGAGGTTTTGGCTGAAACACAACTAGAGATGTGTTGACCTTCCTAACCCTAACCCTTGGTGAGTGCCTTTCTAATCTTGCTATCTGGCTTTTGTGCTAGTGACCAGGAACTAGGTGTGGTGAGATGAAAGTGAGAGCCAAGGCACTTATAAGTGAGTGGGGCTAGGCTGAGAGTCAAAGGAGCAATGGACTAAGCCTATGCCAGTAAGACTGAACCAAGATCAAGATTCAAGTGAGCAAGACTGGGGAATCCCAGCTTGTCTATCCTTGCCTTTATATATTCCAAGGTATGGTGCACAGACCATGCTGACTAAGTACAGGAACTACCTAATCAGGGGATGCTCTAAATTCTGGGTTAATAAATAAGAAACATAAGGGAAAAGCATGGGGTGGATATTAATGAGTATGGCAGGAGGCCATGCAGATGTGGGAGAATGGAAGAGAAGTATCTAGGAAATGAATGCAGGGTTAGAGGTGCTTGCACCATGAGGATGGAGATCTCTGCCACAAATGAGATCCAATCTATAGATCTGCCACAGATACATCTAGAGTCCAGATCCAGATCCAGATCTAGATCAGATGAGATCCATGGAGATTAGATGGGGGGCAGTTCCAGGGAAGATCCTGGGAAGATCCATGTCAGGTGACTTATGGTCACATGACCACTGCTAGGAAAAGGAATAATAAATACTTTTAAAGGAAACAGACCACAGACTAGGATTAAGCTTAAAATGGAATGTCTTGTGCACGATCATGTGATGTCATGTGACTAACTCTAGTGCTGGAGTGTCACTTTGTAACATTGGCAGCATGAGCTTTGGCCACCTTAGAGGAAAACTTGGGGCAGTCCTTTGCTATATGCTCTATAATACCACAGAACAAACAGAGGTGATTCTCCAGTTGATGCTTGCATTCTTTGGTAGTGAGCTTACTGTCCTTATCAAGCTTGAATGATAAGTCCTGTTTCTGGGGAATGGATGACTTGGAGGAGCCAAAGGAAGTAGCTGATTTGTTCCTTGATTCATTAGGGCTGGAGGTTGAAGTGGAGGATATAGCAGGTTTATCAGAGAACTTGGATGGATGAGATAACTTCCCTTGTCAGCTGATTTTGGATTTGCACTCCCAGTAATGAGCATCAATGGTCTGAGCCAGCTGGTGCAGCTCAATGAGTGTTGGCAGCTTGCCAACATGGGAAAGGTCATCTTTGATGCAGTCTGGAAGACCATTATAGAAATAGTGGCAGAGGGTACCTTCTCCATAACCCTGGACTTGAAATGCAATTCTATTAAACTCAACTACATATTTGTTGATTCATTGACCATTCTTCATAGTCAACTGGTCTAGCTGGTGCTCTGCATCTCCAACTGGGTTATGGGGTCCAAAGTTGGTCCAGAGTTCCTAAATGAACTTCTTATAATTGTTCATCCACAAGGGGTGGAAGTCAGGGTCTTTGATAAGAAGGAGGTCAGGGTCAAACCATTCCAATGCCATGCTCTTAAGGTAGGACTGAGCATAAGTAACCTTGGCTCAGTCATTAGCAAAGGCTTTGGGACAATCCTGGAAATTTAATTTGCATTGCACCAGAAAAATGCGGAGCTTTTAGGGATCAGTTCTGTTAAACTGGTCCAGTTCCTGTACTTTGGTATGCTATGATGTTTCAGGGGTATGACAGGAAGAGCAAGCTAATCCATGAATGGCACTAGTGAGATCAGTAATAGTGTTATGGTGAATGGGAATAGGTTTCAGGTTTGAAAAAGGTTCAGGGTTATTCTCTGAAATATCGGAATACCCATTGGAGGGGTTATCTCTGGGTTCATCTGGTACTCCTGGCTGGGCACCACAGTTGTCAGGGATGTGGGAAGGTTGAGGAGCCTTGGAACCATCAGGGGCTTTATCAACTGAAGCACTAGGTATGGATGAATGAAAGAGAGCAGGAGCCTGTAAGGCCAAGCCTGGTGCATGGCAAGCAGAGAAACTCTTGAACTGATCTAGGACAGTGTGAGAGCAAGCTCTGATTACATGGATAGACATGATAGCAGTACCAGCACAAGTGAAAGTTTGAATATACTGTTATAAATATTGCAACATACTCTGGGATGCTCTGGATAACTCCAGAGTGAACAGGGCTTGGCTTCACCTTATGTGGTGTGCCCTTATGCTAGTACTGAGTGCCCCAATTTATGAAGGGATTGGAAACTATTGGAGGTCTGGGATAGGCCATAGAGCTTTTTCCCAACAAGAGGTATGATGTCAAGTCATGGAGTAAGTTGAGGGACTTAGGGTAGGGTATGATGTCAAGTCATGAGGCAGAAGGGGTCTGAGGGGATTGTAATGTCATGTTATGATTGATATTCAAACTAAAGTACAAGATACAGAACTCCAGTACTTATATCTCAGGGAGGCAAATTATCTAAGGAGGGAATGGAAATATGAAAGTAATTGTCTCATAAGCAAAGCAGGTGCCAATGCATCCTGGATATGAATGGAGATGTCAGAGGAGACAATATCAAATAATGTCAAACTGAAACTAAGTAATAACAGGGAGAAGCACAGCACAAAGGAACAGGAACAGGAAGTGAGGTCAGAGGAACTACAGAGTTGTATTGGAATGGTATGGAGTTAGCATAGGTAAAGTTGTAATCAATCATTAGATAGGAAAAGATGGAGGTAAAGGGAACTAGGAAACACACAGCTTAAAGCATGAAAGCAACTGGAGTTGCACTGGAGATATAGCAGAGTTGATCCATTGACATGGGATGTGATACTCAGGCAGAGTGAGGATAATAATAAGGGGGTGTTTATGTCAATATTCATACTGAGGTACAAGATAAAGGACAACAGTACTTATACCTCAGAGAGGCAGAACTATATAAGAGTGTAGCAAAGTAAGACAGGTGCAAACTCAGAAGTGAAGCAGATGTCTAAATATCTAAGAAACAAATGGAGATATTAGAGGAGACAATGTCCAATTATGTCAGACTGAAACTAAAGGATAATAGGAAGAAGTGAAGGGGAATAGGAACAGGAACAGGAATAGTAACAGTAACTGAGAGCAGGGCTAGGAACAGAGTTATATCAGTGTGATCCAGAGAAGGTAAAGTGAAACTAAGGTAGTACTTAACTGGAAACAGAGATAGAACATAGAAGTGGAATAGGGTAGAGTGGAAGCAAAGGGCTGGGGGAGCATATACTAATGGAAAGGTAAGAAGCATACTTGTGTAGCTGGGGTGAAATGGAGTGGTAACAAAGGGCTGGAGTTGCCTGGAGGGGAGTCAGAGGGCTAGATTGAATTACTGGATGTGAGGACCAGTTGTAAGCCAGGTTGGAATTGGGTTGGAATTGGATTGGAGGTATGGGATATGACATGTGTGCAATACCCAGAAGCAGAGCAAGGAGTGGCTTTGCAGTATCCATATTACATTTATGAAATCATCCAAGCCATTTACAAGGTCTTTTCCAAGTTATTGATTGATGCAAGCAGAGTTTCTTTGCCAGACTTTTTAGTAGAAGAAGATTCTTCTGTTTCACTGGCATATCCACATTTAGAGCCCCCCTCCATTATTTCTGAAATTCCTATCTGTTTAAGGAGTTTGAATAAAGAAGTTGCCACTTTGAAAGATTTTATTAACAAGATAGATTGTAATGTTCTAAGATATATCTTGAAGATCAGATGTGAACTCCACAGTGGATTTCTCTTGTGGAAAGTTTTTTAGTGTTTTGCATGTGTTGACAAGTTAACACTCTTTGTCAAGATTGATCTCTGATAAAGAGATTTTGCTAAAAAAAGGTCAACTTTTTTCCAATGCTATTCTATCTGTTCAGCTGTCCACTTATTTCAACTTAGGATGAGTTGAATCAAAGAAGGGGTAGAAGATATGGAATGAAATGACAAATAAGGATTCAGCAGATAAGTCAAGTCTTCTCTTATTTATCAAAGGAAATTTCTAAGAGTTTTCTTTTTTTTTCTTGACCCATGTTTTTCCTTTTACTTAAGAGTTTTCAGGAGTTATTATAGTCAATAATGGGTACAAGGTCAGACTTTTACTTGTTGAAGTATCTCTGGCTCTTTAGAGCTTTGCCACTAAAGAAGGGGTAGTATTATGAAGTAACATCCAGAACTATCAAGGCTGTTAAAACCAGTTCTTTTCTGAATGAAACCCTTGACATTGAAGGAAGGTTATAACTCTGGAGGGCTCTGGAGGAATCTAGGAAGAGTTTCATTGATTAAATGGGACTTGGCTTTACCTTATGTGGTGTGCCCTTGCACTTTCCAATGTCCCAATTTACATAGATGTTGAAGGTGGAGAAGAGAACTGTCTTAGTGCTTAACAGAAGGGACAGGCAGGATGAGGAGAGTCAAGCCTAGTTATGGGGGTGGGACCTTACAACTCCTTCAAGAATGTCACTTGATCCCAGAGGTTCTCCAGAGTAATCCAGAGGATCAGAGTGAGCCCAAGGGCTTGAGCAGAGTAAGGATAAAGACAAGGAGATATTTATATTAATATTCCTACTGAGATACAAGATACAAAACTACAGTACTTATACCTCAGAGAGGCAGAACTATCTAGGAGTGTAGTGAAGTGAGACAGGTGCAAACTCAGAAGTAAAGCAGATGTCTAAATATCTAAGAAACAAATAGAGATATCAGGGAAGACAATGTCCAATCATGTCAAACTAAAACTAAAGGGTAATAGGATGAAACAAGGGGAAGCAAGGAACAGGAATGAAACAGGAATAGTGAAAATGATGGTAATGGTAATGGAGCAGAGATAGACTGAAAACAGAATAGGGTGAAGTAGAAGCAGAGAGCCAGGGGAGCATATACCAATGAAGAGATGGAAAGCATACATGCATAGCTGGTGTGGACTGGAATGGTGACAGAGGGCCAGAGTTGCCTGGAGGGGAGTCAGAGGGCTAGAGTAGCTTATTAGGTATGAGAACCAATCATAAGCCAGATTGGGATGGGGTTGGAATTGGGTCAGAGGTATGGGATATGATAAAGGCAATTCAAATTTTTGTGCACTATACTACAATGATCATGTGATTGTGGGAGTAGCAATCCTTCTTTGGTAACCCTAGTCTGTGGTTTCCTCCTTATTTAGAGTTTTCCTTACAGTGGTCATGTAACTAGTCATATTGTTAAAACTTTCATTCCAATAAAAGGAGACTGTTAAAACCTATACCAAGATGGGTATACTTTTAACCAGTTCCTTTCTGAATGAAACCTGTTATGAAGTAACACTCCAGCACTAGAACTAGTCATGTGACATCATGTGATCATGCACAAGACACCCCTTTTTAAGCTTAACCCTAGTCTGTGGTTCTATTCCTTTAAGAGTATTTATTATTTCTTTCCCTCAGCAGTGGTCATGTGACCATAAGTCACCTGACATGGATCTTCCCAGGATCTTCCCTGGAACTGCCCTCCATCTTATCTCCATGGATCTCATCTGATCTAGATCTGGATCTGGATCTGGACCCTAGAT
>JBBPKN010000955.1:0-24438 GCA_038089275.1 Pulveroboletus cf. rosaemariae | reverse complement strand
ATGCAAAGTAAACTCAGGCAGTCGGATACGAACAGAGGACGTACAATTTCTGTCGCATCGACATGATACAAGTACAGGTGCACAAGAGAAGGAGGGAGTACCTTGCATAGNGAAGATACTCCATTTTAAAAACCCTGCCTTTCTGTCTTCTTCTTTCTTTCTTTACTACTACTCTCACCACCCCATCATTGGATTCATTGTCACTAACCTCTTTAATCTTTGTTGTTGGTTCTTCAGCAGAGACCGTCTTGACACAAGGGGTTTTCTTGGTGGTGGTAGTAAAGGGGGAAGAAGCAGGGAAATTGGGGCAAGTGGTGTTGATGTGGCTGGGTTTCTGGCATTGGAAGCAATGCCTATTCTTGATGCAGAAGGCCCTTCCAGCTTCAGTGAGATGGCCCTTCTTTATGGCATTGACATCCATTGCATTTGGATCTTTCTCTGGTTTGAACATGGTAGAGGGATGCATGGGAGTCCAGGCAAATGCACAAGGATTCTTTTGCCTTTGTTCTATAGAATGAGCATGCTCCATAGTTCCTTGGAAGTAAGTGGCTTTGGTATACCACTCAGTGATAGTAGAGGGGATTATATCCAGGTTATGAATACAACAGGAGAGGTAGAATGCAAGTCCTGTTTCAAAGTAACCAATGAGAATATTGTCATCAGTGATTTTAGCAGTAATGATGCAGTTCTGGAACTCAGCAGTATATTTGACAAGAGAAGGCATTCATTCACCTTTCTTTTCCTGCTTCATCTGTGTGTTTGCCAACCAATGAATGGCAGCATTGACTGTATCCTATTGTTGGAAAACTTTCAGGAATGTGGAGGTGAAATGGGAAAACTTTCCCATGGTGATGGTTATGCCAGAGATACACTTCTTCTGGTATGTTGCAGCCCACAACAGTGCTGGCCCTTTTGTCATAAATGAAAGGGCAAAAGCAATCTTTTTCTCATTAGAGTTATAGACTGCACTATTGATGAAGAGGTAGAACTGGACTGTATCCAGCCAGTTCTCAGCCTTGGATTGGTTGCCATTGAAGTGCTCAGGGGCACTGAGATGAAGTTCCATAGGCTTAGTGGTGGAAGTGGAGGAGCCAGACATGACAGTAGGTGAAGAGGATTGGGGGAGGGTAAACATGGGTTGGCATTGGACAGGAGTAGGAGATGGTGGTGTCTGGGCTTGGAGGATCTGCAAGGAAGAAGGGAGTTCATGAGCAAGGTCATGGTCTTCTTGTACTTCTTCTTAAGAGGGGATAAGGATGTCTATGAGCACATCTTCTGATATGGAAGAGTGATCCAGAGAAGAGGGGTTCTCAGGCTTCAAAGTGGACTTGAGGGGGTCTGAGGTAGAGGCATGAGGCTCACCCCAGAGGGAATTGAACAGCAAAGATTGTTTGGGCAGAATTGTGGGAGTACACTATAGCAATAATAGCTGCAAGTAGAATATGCTACTTCTTTTGTTACACTAGACCTGGGTAGGAACAGGTGTAGATCTTGCTGTGGAGGAAGTGAACTGAAGGTAAGCTTTAAGACAAGTGAAGGGCAACAAATGAAGTGTTGTGCCCAAGTGGTACCAGCTATACTCCCAGGAATGTGCTGAGATCAGATGCTGATGATCCTCTGGTTAAGTGCCAGGACACAAACAGTGGATTCCAAGTATGTAGGTACAAGGACAAGTGGAGATGCAAGGACTGTGAGGTGATTGCAAGGTAGAAGTAGTGTAAAGAGAGAGGGAACAAGAAGTACACTACTTTATAGTACAGCTAATAAGGTTCAGGTGGAGACAGATTAAGTAATCATGCTGATGAATAATGAGTAAGGTATTCATGTAGAAATGAATGGAAAGAGATGGAATGATTATGAGTCAGCTGATTTGAGAAATAAAAGGCCTGGGCAAAGGGCATAACAAGAGAGTGGTCTAGGCTAGGCTAGAGCATGAGAAAAGCAGAATCTACAAGTGAAAGTGAACAAGAAAGCATCTGAGGTGCATGAAGAACAGAAGCTACAATGAGAGAAAGGACAAAAGAGAAAAGAAAAGAGGGAAACATAACACTTATCCCCAGCTCCACAGTCTCCTTCCAGAATAGCCTTGCCAACTTCCCCAAAATCCTCCCCTCAATCTCTGCTGCCATTTTTAAGACCACCCCAGGAAGCCATCAGCAGCCCCCTTGACCCACCTCTACCTCTGTATAGTAGAGAACTCCTGAACTACACTGAGATTCAACATCACAATGCAAGGTTCATTTGTGACTGCATGCTTCCCTATGAAACCACACTGATTGTGCAAGCTGTGCACTGTGATAAATACATGGAGGCCCTCAACACTGTAGCTTATGAATGCAACAACTGTGTTGCATTTTTTACACAGGAAGTTTTCTATCTTCAAGAGTTACCCTTCTCTCCCCATTCACAACCTCTGGTGAGTTCCCCAGTAGTGTCTCCTACTTATAGTGTTGGTGTGCCAGGCCCAGACACCCCAAGACCACCACAGGAACATAGACAAAACCCTGCTGTTTCACCCACCTCACCCCCTTGTCAGGCTATATCCATTGTAATGAGTAACAACACTGAATTGACCAAACAAATCCTCTCTCAATACTCCAAATGCATCAACATACAAGCAGTACAAGCAGTGCACTGCAATGACCATGATGCCCCTGTGCAGTGCTACAACTGCACAACATTTATGCTTGACAAAATCCTCAAGTGTTTTGAATAAAGCTAACAAATTTTTTTTTTCAGGTCTTTGCCTTTCCACTTTCTGATTTGTGTCAAGTTAGAATGCCTCAACCTCAAAAAGGGGTAGTAGCACTAGAATACATGAAGACAGTGAAGTATGAAGAGTAACAAGTATGAGCAATAAGCTATGACTGCAGCATATATTTTTCATTTTCTTCTCCTTTTGTCTTTACTCTTTTTCTTCTCTCTTTAGATGCTGTTTCATTCCTGGCCAGCTCAATCCACAACCCTGTCATATCCTGGACCTCCGACCCAATTCCAACCCCATTCCAACCTGGCTTGCAATTGATCTTTATACCTAGTAAGCCACTTTAGCCCTCTGACTCCTCTCTAGGCAACTCCAGCCCTCCATCACCATTCCAGTCTTTCCCAGCTATGCATGTACACTTTCCACCCCTCAACATTATATGCTTCTCCAGGCTTCTGCTCCCACTCTACCCCATTCCATTTCTAGTCTATCTCTGCTCCAGTCAAGTACTATCCTAGTTTCCCTTCATCATCTCCAGACTGTCCCAGTATAACTCTGTTACCATTCCCAGTCTCAGTTACCATTACCATCATTGTTACTATTCCTGTTCCATTCCTGTTCCATGCTTTCCCCTGTTGCATCCTGTTACCCTTCAGTTTCAGTCTAACATGATTGAACATTGTCTTTTCTGACATCTCCATTTGTTTCTTAGATATTTAGACATCTGCTTCACTTCTGAGTTTGCACCTGTCTCACCTCATCACACTCCTATATAGTTCTGCCTCTCTGTGATATAAGTACTGTAGTTTTGTATCTTGTACCTCAGTACAAATATCAACAAAAATAACAAAACACCCCCTTGTCTTCATCCTCACTCTGCTCAAGCCTTGGGCTCACTCTGATCCTCTGGGCCACTCCAGAGTACCTCTAAGGCCAAGCAATATCCTTGAAGGAGTCACAAGGTCTCACCCCCATGACTAGGCTTGACACTCCTTGTCCTGCCTGTCCTTCCTATTGAGCATAGAGATAGCCTTCTTACCCACCTCCAATATCTATGTAAATCAGGACACTGGAAAGTGCAAGGGCACACCACATAAGGTGAAGCCGAGTCCTGTTTGATCATTGAAACCCTTCCTAGATTCCCCTGAAGCCCTTCAGAGCCTTCCAGAGTTCTGACCTTCCTTCAGCATCAAGGGTTTCATTCAGCAAGGAACTAGTTAAAAGTATACCTATCCTGGTATAGGTTTTAACAGTCTCCTTTTATTGGGATAAAGTTTTAACAAACCCAAGCATCATCAGTCACATTCCATTATGCCACACAAGAGCACTACATGCAACATTCAAGCAGTTTTTATAATGCTTACAAATGAGTTTTCCCTTTTTCCTTCTTTCCTTTCTCACCTCCTTTCCTGTTAGACACTGTCTCACCAGGACTGGTTCATGTCCTTAAATGGAATAAAGCCATTGTGGGTGTATTATACCCCAAAACCCTTGAAGAAGCAGCCAACCCTGCTAGAACAAAGTCAAGATCATCAGTAGCATGAGAAAGACATAGGCTGCTGCTAAAGTTAAAGCATTGTGGTGTGCGAGAAACTGTCATTTGAGTAGTTTGGGACCTAAGCAGGTCCATAAACTGCATTAGCTGTGAGTTATGGCTGTAAATGACCTGAACATGTCAATAAACTACTACAGACTTGTGGTAATCCTGAGAAATCCTCAAAGGTTATTTGGCAGTGTTTAAACAATCATCCTGAGTCTCCCCTCACTGGTCCTCTTCCATTCATTCTGATATCCCCAGCATTATTCCTAACATCTCTTCCTTCCCCTGGCACACCCTTGCAGAGACCTCATATTATAACTGGTGCAGAAATAAAGATCTCCCACCTGAATGAGCCTACATATGAGTTCCAAGATAGACCACACTGTTGAAAAAGAGTGTTGTGTAGAGCTAAGTGGAATTATAATAACCTATGAGAACCTCAGTAGATGTCAAGCTACTGATATTAAAAGTACTACCTATGAGAACTAAGGTAGATTAGTATAGTAGTAAATGCCTATAAAAATAGTGCTTACCCTTAGTAGATGTCAAGCTACTGAGGAACATAAACTAGAAAATGGTATGAAGTGTATGCTCTAAGCTTATGTAAGATTTACCATAAATGGAAAGCTAATGTGTGCTAGTCAAGTTTACAACATGCACATGATCCTCCCACACAACATCTTTATACATTATTACATTCCCAGATCCCTTAGTAGCAGCCACCATCTCAGTTGCCCTTACTAATACCTGGCTTCCTAACAAGTTTTACATGCAAGACAAGTATCCCATTCACCCCTCTCTCCTGCACCCTCTGTTTGTGGCCCCTTGGATCATGGGCACCACATTACCACCACAGATGGACAATTGCATGGACACCACTATTGCAAGCAACATTATTGTGGTATTGGTGTCAATGTTACAAATGCAATGTTTGCTAGCAGAAGAGTCACATGACAAGCATGTGACCATGAGACATTCTTGCCAAACAAGGACAAACCCTAGGATATGATTGAGTTGTTATTTCAGAGTATTTCCCTGGGGTTTAGACATAGCTTATGGTTGGATCTAGCATCTCAGATGACAGGTGCATCTCCTGATCTAATCTCCAATGAATCTGGATCTCGATCTAGATAAGAGTCAGATCTGATCATGGCAGATCTCTAGATGGGATCTTCTTGGCCTTATGGTTGAGAGCATGGTTTAATCTCCACTTACCCTAGACCCTATCCTTCCATTCTATACAGCCTCTCTGTTGATACATACCTCTATCACATGGCCCATTGGTTATACTCTCAGTAAGCATGCCCTATGCCCTATTCCTTATTTAGTTATATCCTATAACCTGGAGATGGTCTGTGCACACTTGGGCATAGTATAAATAGCTGAGTAGTTCTGTTATATCCCAGACCTCCAACCCAATTTCAACCCCATCCTGATCTAGCTTACAATTGGTCTTTATACCTAGTAAGCCACTCTAGCCCTCTGACTCCCCTCCAGGCAACTCTGGCCCTCCATCACCATTCCAGTCTTCCCCAGCTACACATGTATACTTCCTACTCCTCAGTATTATATGCTTTCCCAGGCTTCCACTTCCACTCCATCCCATTCTGTCTTTAGTCTATCTCTGCTCCAGTTAAGTACTACCCTAGTTCCCTTATGTCATCTCCAGACCATCCTGGTATAACTCTGTTACCATTTCCAGTCTCAATTACCATTATTATCATTGTTACTATTTTTATTCCTGTTATAATGCACTTTTTCATTTTTTCCTTCTTTAACATTTTCTTCTCACTACTATAGCTCTTCATGTTGTCACATCACATGACTATTTCACATTTTCACCCTTTTACATTTCACTTCTTCACATGTCACAGATCTAGAGCAATCTATACTCTGCTGTCATAACTTATGTTTACCTGCTATCTTTCTAAGGTCCCTGCTCTTCTTTTGCTATTGGTTGGCTACTGTACTCTATTTAGGGCCAGCACCATTTACATGGTCTGTGCACATATTGTAGCAATATAAAAGGAGGTCTGCTCAAGTCTGGATTTTCCCAGTCTTGTGCACTTGAACCTTCCAGTTCTACAAGTCCCTTGGCTCTTATCTCTTGTCATCACTATTGCCTAGTTCTTGTGTCTCTAAGTTCAAAGACACTACTCAGGATTAGTCAGCACACACCAAGGCTAGGTGTTAGGATTTTGGTCAATGCATTAGCAGTTGTGTTTCAGTTCTGTTCCTATTCCTTGCTTCCCCTTGTTGTATTCTGTTACCCTTCAGTTTCAGTCTAACATGATTGAACATTGTTTTCCCTGACATCTCCATTTATTTCTTAGATATTTAGACATCTGCTTCACTTCTGAGTTTGCACCTGTCTCATCTTATTATACTTCTAGATAGTTCTGCCTCTCTGAGATATAAGTACTGTAGTTTTGTATCTTGTATTTCAGTACAAATATCAACAAAAATGACAAAAACACCCCCTTGTCTTTGTCCTCACTCTGCTCAAGCCCTTGGACTTACTCTGACCCTCCAGATTACTCTGGAGTATCTCCAAGGCCAAGCAATATCCTTGAAGGAGTTGCAAGGTTCCACCCCCATAACTAGGCTTGACTCTTCTTATTCTGCCTGTCCCTCCTGTTGAGCATAGAGACAGCCTTCTTACCCACCTCCAACATCTATATAAGTCAGGACACTGGAAAGTGCAAGGGCACACCACATAAGATGAAGCCAAGTCCCATTTGATCATTAAAACCCTTCCTAGATTCCCCTGGAGCCCTCCAGAGTTATGATCTTTCTTCAGCATCAAGGGTTTTATTCAGAAAGGAACTGATTAAAAGTATACCCATACTGGTATAGGTTTTTAACAGTCTTCTTTTATTGGGATAAAGTTTTAACAAGTTCCTTGATTTTGACATTTCAGCCTTAACCACTTGTTTATCTTGTACATTGTCTAGTGCCACTCAATATAGGTATTACCTTCTAACTTGTGCAATGGCTCCTCAGGCTTTGCTACCCTGAGTCCACACACTGCTCTTCATTTTATTCAATTCAAATCCAACAACAAGACTAACACACCCTCTCAAGGCTAGAGACTATTTAGGGTTAGGATGGGTCATTTAGAGATTGACACCATAATAGTCAGTCTTTGAATAATGATGATCTTAACCCTAATAAAGGGCAACAGTGTCAGTAGTGATGAGATAAAAGCAAAGATGAATGATATAGAGAAGCCCTTAGTAGGGTCACTTAATCAAAAGAATACAAATGCTCAAAACTGGGGCTTGAGATGTGCTAAGGCTATAGTATTTATACAGTAAAAAAAGGTGCGCAGATCAGGATCCTGCTGAGAATATTCCCACAGACCCTGAGGCACCATCAAATGGAAAAGAAGCACTCATAAGAATAGCCAATGGCAGAAAGAGAGTAAGGCTTTTGAAATGGAAGACAACAGAAATGAAAAGTAGGCTGAAGGCATGAGACTAACTCTATGCCCTGGGTCTAGACCTGTCATGTGACCCATCATGTGCCTAGATAAGATAAAAAATTAGATAACCATGTGGAAAGATAAGATAAAGTTATGTGATTAAAAATTGAAAAAGCAAACTATAACACTACCCCCTTTTTAGGTCTTGGATTCCAGACAAGACACAGCTAATGCTATAGCATTGGTGTGATTTTGATATGGCTTGAACAGAGAACAAAACAAAGAAAGATCCATGTTAAAAAGTCAATGAGGTGCTGATGGATTTAATTTGTGAACTTCTTCAATAAGATCTGGAGAATTTGTTAAATCATCCTTTGTTTGCCAGGTATGATTATTTTCTCCATATCCAGTCCAATGAACCAGATATTCCAGTTTTCCACCTTTAACACAAGAATCAATGATGTGATCAACCTTGTATTCTTCATGGTCTTCTTTAGTAATAATTATGGGATTGGAAGTAAGGATGTCTTGTCCTTGAAGAGATGGAAGATATGGCTTAATATGCAATATATTGATTGTAGGATGAATTTGCATAGTAGCCAGCAGTTTTAGATGAACTGCATGTGAAATAACTTCCAGGATCTCAAATGGTCCAATCCACTTCTTAGACAACTTCTTAGAAGGATAAGGAAGTGTTAAATTCTTTGTGGATAACAGAACTTGCTGGCCTTTCTGATAGCTAGGCATGCTACACTTATTCTGCTTTTCCATTCTTTTCTTGATATCTTCTAATGCTTCCTTTACTTCTTTGAAGGATTTAGACATATTGCAAAGGAAATGGGAGAAGGGTGCAACAGATGTAGGAGCTTCAAAATCCAGATGTGGATGATAAGTTTTCATAATTTCAAATGGAGATGTTTGAGTGGATTTCAAGTAAGAGTTATTATGATGGTATTCTGCTATCTTGATCCAATCTGCCCATTGTTTCTGTCACTTTGCAATAAAGTTATGCAAATATTGCTCTAATTTCTGATTGATTCATTCTGTTTGTCCATCTGTTCTAGGATGATATGCTGTGGATATCTTTTGCTTTATCTGAAGAACCTTGTTAAGCTGTCTTGTGAAATCTGAAATGAATTGTGGGCCTCAATCTGAAACTATAGAAGAGGGAAGTCCATGCCTAGACCAGATATGGTCTCTGAAAAGTTCTGCAATGTAAAGAGAAGAAAGAAAAGAAAGGCAAGGAATAAAAACCACTTCTTTCAAAAAACAATCAACTACCACCATAATAGCATCAAATCCTTTTGATGTCGGAAGTCCAGTAACAAAATCAACAGAAATGTCTTTCCATGGAAAAGAAGCAGTGGGAAGAGAACAAACAGGAATAATGGCTTCTGATTCCTTGAATGTAGCACATGTTGAACAATGTGAGACAAAAGATGTAACATCTTCACAGAGACCAGGCCAATAATAATACCTAGACAACAATTGTTTAGTATGGTCTTGACCAGAATAACTGCCTAATGGAGAAGAATGAAAAAGATTAAGAGCTTCTATTCATAATTCTTCAGATATAAAAATTTGTTTTTGATCATTTAAATATACTCCTTGTTCTGAACTATAACACCAGAGTAAAGAAAGGGATAAGTCCACTGATGCTTGTTGTACATGAGAGAAGAAAGAAGATGAAAGAGAAACAACATGTTGGAAAATGTGTGAGGAAAGCATAATGATCTGTTTATTTAGTTCTGGTTTTTCATCAAAATTGTCCTGTCTTCTGGAGAGAGCATCTGCTCATCCATCAGTTGAACCTGGTTTATAGCACATTTTAAAATTATATTCTGCCAAAGTGGCTTGCCATCTAGCTTGCCAGGGTAACAGATCCTGCAGTTTTTTCCAGTACTCCAGGTTTTTGTGATCTGTCCAGATCTCAAAGGAGTCTCATCCTATTAAATAATGACTCCAATCCCAGAGGGCATGAATAACTGCAAGTAACTCTTTGTCATAGATGGGGTAATTTAATTCAGCTGCATTCAAAGAGTGGGAAATATATGCAGCTGGTTGCCAAAGACCATCATCTTGTTGATAAGATAACACAGCTCCAATAGCAACATCTGAAGCATCTGTTTCAAGACAAATGGGTTTAAAGAAGTCAAGGTAACACAGAAGGGATTCAGAGGTAAGGATTTCTTTGAAATAAACAAAGGCTGTCATGCACACTGATGTCCATTCAAATTTGACATCATTCCATGTGAGGAAATTGAGGGGGCATGTGATATTTGTGAAGTTTGGTACAAATCTTCAATAATAATTGGCTAAATCCAAAAATGCTTGAACTTGCTTTACTATCTTGGGTATAGGCCAATTTTGAACCATGCTAGTCTTGTTAAGCTGCATCTGTACCTCCTTTTTAGATACAACCATTCCCAAATAATCAACTTGATCTTGAGCAAAGTGACATTTTGAAGGCTTTAAGAAAAGATCATGGTCATGAAAACAATCTAATACTTCTGCAACTATTTCCAAGTGTTGGTTATGATTTTTGTCCTTTGTAAAGATCATAATATCATTAATATAGATCATCACATTTTCCCACATATCATGGAAAATATCATTAACCATAGCCTGAAAAGTACTTGGTGAGTTTCACATTCCAAAGTATATTACCAGAGGCTCAAAAGCCCCTATTGGCATTGTGAACACCCCTTTCCATTCATCACCCTCTTTCATTCAAATATTGTTATATCTTCATTGGAGATCCAGGGTCATAAACATATCAGCTCTGTTTAATCTATCAATCAGTGTCAATATCAAGGGTAGAGGATAATTATTTTTAATGGTATAATCATTGAGGTACCTATAATCAATTACCATTCTTTTTTCACTATCTTTCTTGCTGATAAAGAAGACAGAAGATATTTGTGGTGACTTTGAAGATCTGATATATCCTTTTTTTATTTCTTTATCCACAAATTCACATACCTCCTTCATTTCTTCATTTGAAAGAGGAATGATATGATCTTTCTTTGGAATGAAGTCTTCTTTTAACTCCACTGCATGATCCCAAGGTTTTCTGGTCAGCATGCATTCTGACTCATACTGTGAAAATACAAGTATAAATTCCCATAACTCTTTGGGTACTTCTTTCCTTAATTGCAACTGTTCTTCTTCTGTTACTCTTCTTAAAATAAGATGAGTGCTGCAATCTGCTAAACACCTTGGAAAATCAATTGTTTTCTTGATCCAATCAATTTCTGGATTGTGTCTAGCAAACCAATCATATCCAATTAGTAGATTCAAAGTTCCTAAAGAAGACACATAAGCATTAATGCATTCTCTGTGTCATTTTCCATTTTTTCCTTTTATAGCTATATAAATAATAACATAGTGAGCAATTTTCCCAATATTACCCTCAGTTCCATCAGCATTGTACACTGTTAAGGGTTTAGGCATATTTTTTTCATACAAACCATGTTTCCAAACAAACTTCTGGTTGATAAAGGTCACCAATGCCCCTGAATCCACTATGGCAAAGGTTAGTCCACATGACTTCATTTTCAAACCATTTTTCCCTTATACTTCTCCATCTATTTTTACACTTACATCTAATTCATCACATTCTTTTCTGTTAAATAATTTGGCTAGATCTTTATGTTCTTTGCTTTCTATTGCAAATAAATGTCTGTTAATATTGTCTGACAGAATTAAGCACCATATGTCCAGGGCCACACTTGATTGAGATGCTGTCACAGATGGAACTCAATTCCATTTCATAGTATGAACATTAAAAGAACAAGAAGAAAAGGAATTACATACTGGGAGTTCAGCCACTAGCCTGGCTGAGTCCCTCAAACTTTTCCCTGAGCCTCTTTCTGCTTTCTTTCTGTTTTGAAAACATCCTGAAAATAAGCTCACACCTCATCCATACTACTTCATAATGCTGCAGGGATTTCTTGAAATTTGGCAGCATCTGCCATATTATAAACTGGTCCCAAAGAGACCAGCTCTGCTGTTTGCCACCCATTTCTATCTGGTAAAGAGAACTCTGAAAATTTCACAGGCTGCACATATTGCACCTGTGTTCCTTGTTGCCTCTGCTGTTGTCCCTGAGGCTGGGGACCCTTGCCAAAATTATTCAAGGGCCATGGTGCTACTGGGTTGAATTCCCCATGGCAATCTCTTGCCATGTGCCCTGGTTTTCTGCATTTAAAACAGGTGCAAACCTGCATTACCACCTGGCAATCTATTTCCATGGGTACACCATGCCCAGGTTGAGTGCCTATCACTGTGAAATAAGGTTGATTTGGTTTTGGAGGATTATAGGAAGGGCAATATTGAGTAGAGGAAGAATATCTTGGAGTTTGATATTGTAGAGTGAAACAAGGGGCTGGCCTTTCTATATTTATTCTTTCAAAAGATTGCCTGATATTCCTGCATTGTTCCATGAAGAGAATATAGTCCTCCTTGATGCCTTGCATACAGGCCTGCTGATAGACTCTGTATTGGACTTGTTCTCTCATCAGCTTCAATGCATGGTTGTCACTGATATCTGCTTCTTTTTTTAATACCTTGAAGTTCTGCAGATATTTATCAATAGAAGAACCCAGCCTTAATCCCTCCAACTTCTTCAGCAATTTGTGGGTAAGTTCATCAATGTGGAAGTAATTGTGTAACTCCACCATGATTCCTTCAAAATCTGGCCAAGAGGCCATTCCTACTCTCTCCCTTGTTTCTTCAGCCAATAATCTAAACTCCTCCTCAACATCTCTGTACCTTTCCAATGTTAATTGAGCAAAACCTTCCACTCTACCTTCCAATCTTGACAGTACTGCAGCTATCACTTCCTTGTTGCTTTTCCACTTTTGCTCATCTACCCATATCTGTAAAGAAACAAACCACTTTCTCTACTTCTTCTTTTCTTCATTCCATTTACCAGGATCTGCAATCTTCTTCTGACCACCTGTCTTGGTAAGTTCTTTGACCAGTAGTCAAATCAAATCTCCACTGTCCCCATGTGAAGTCATTCCACTTGATGTAGGGATCAATAGCTGGGAGCATTGCTGGGGTCTCTGGTAAGGGGTCAGTATGTAGTGGGGTTGGGAAATGGGGTCTGGGATGTACAGCTATTGAGATAGGATTGAACCTAGCTCTGTTGACTTGGGTTTGTTGGATAATAATGCATATGGGTCAAAGTTTGACAGATTGGGCAATTAACTGTGGAGTTCGTGAAACTGTTTTTAAGGATTTGAATGGTCTGAGGGAACAGAGACAATCTGAAGCAGCTACTTTCCAGTCTCTTCCTCTCTTTGCCATGAAATATTTCCTAGTCCATTCATTAAACTGGTCAAATCTCCTTTAAAATGACTGTTGTTCAAATTTGTTATCTTCAAACCCTAAAACTGCTTCAAATATAAATTCCTTTAACTGTTTCTCATGCCCCCAAGAGTATTTCTTCTTCATGCAAACAATCTTCTGCTGTATCAGCCCTTGACTAGTAACATAGTCTTGAGCAAGTGTTGCAGTATCAGTGTCAGTCTTTGAATAATGATGATCTTAACCCTAATCAAGGGCAATGGTGTTGGTAGTGATGAGATAAAAGCAAAGATGAATAATATAGAGGAGCTCTTAGTGAGGTCACTTGATCAAAAGGATACAAATGCTCAAGACTGAGGCTTGAGATATGCTAAGGCTATAGTATTTATACAGTAAAGAAAGGTGCACAGACTAGAACCCTGCTGAAAATATTCCCACAGACCCTGAGGCACCATCAAATGGAAAAGAAGCACTCATGAGAATAGCCAATGGCAAAAAGAGAGTAAGGCTTCTGAAATGGAAGATAACAGAAATGAAAAGTAGGCTTAAGGCATGAGGCTAATCCTATGCCCTGGATCTAGACCTGTCATGTGACCCATTACATGCCTAGATAAGATAAAAGATTAGATAACCACATGGAAAGATAAGATAAAGTCACATGATCAAAAATTGAAAAAGCAAACTATAACAAACATTATAAGAGCCAGATCTCAAAAAGGGGTCATTATTGAACTATCAAATACCCTGGATATTCAAGATTCTGAAGTGTTGTGACTTATCTGGAGTCCTTGTGTTCAAAAAGGGGTAGTGTTATGATATCTCTTTTATTTCTTTTCTTTATCCTACTTTAGCCTTGACATATGTAATATCTTATGTACATTGCATAGCTAAAGCTATGCTACAATATATAGTGACAGAGCCAGTGTCAAGTCTCTTTAGACTTAAGCACTTGTGCCACTAGCCTTCTCTGGCTTCTTATGGCCTGCTCCCTTAGTCTGTAAGCCCTTTACTGGATTATTCCTTTTATTCTTGCCCTAACCCTGGTGTGGTTAGTGTTTTCCCACATTCCACCTCCTCTATTGCTCCTCCCAGCTCTTATCACAAGTCAGAGTTGTAACAGGTGCTTTCTTGTTTAACCCTTTACCCTAGACTTCTACTCTTCTCATACTCTAGCCCAGCCTAGACCACTCTCTTATTACATCCTTTGCCAGGGTATTTTATCTTCTAATCAGCTGACTTATAATTGTTCCATCACTTTTCATTCATTTCCATATGGATAACTTACTTATCATCCATCAGCATGATTATGATAGTTATCTCCACTTGAATCTTATTTACTGTACTATAAAGTAGCATATTTCATGTCTTTTTTCTCTCTACACTACTTTTACCTTGCAACTCTTTACATACTCCTTGTCCTTATACTTAGTACCTGGAACCCACTTGTTATTAGTCCTAGCTATCTCTGGTCTAAAGCCCAGTTGCCTTAGCATCTAACTTGCAACACAACCTTGTGTTGTTGTTGATCCCTTAAGGCACAACCCATGTTCATTGTCTATTCACTTGTTCTTGAGGCTTATACTCCATAGAGCCTACTCTTGTTCTTACCAGCAAGGTCTACACTAGTCTTTACCCAGGCCTAGCATGACAAAAAAAGTAGTATATTCTACTTGTGGCTACCTTTACTGCAGACTACTTCCCACCATTTCTTTCAAGCAACCTTTGCTGTTTAATTTCCTCTGAAGAGAATCAAGAGCCTCAACCTCTGACTTTCTCAAGTCCATTTTAGAGCCTAAGAATCCATTATCCCCAGAATACCCTTTTATGCCAGAAGATGCACTTGTGAACATCCTTGTTCCCTGTTAAAAACCTTATAAACTATTAAAAGCTTATACTTTTCTTGCTATACCAGCATAATCCAGGGCTTAAACTCCAGAGGTTTTCAGAAGGTCCAGAGGTCTCTGGCAAAGGGTCAAAATAGGTTATGCTGGTTAAAAGGGACTTAGCTTTACCTTATGTGGTGCACTCTTGCACTTCATGGTGTCCCAATTTATAGAGGGATCAGTTATGGAGGGATATTACAGTGTTAATCTCTGAATGACCTATCCTAGCCCTAAATGGTCTGCCTTGAGAGGGTGCATTGGTTTCATTGTCAGATTCAGTTGGAATAGAGTGAAGAGTGGTGTAGTGGACTCAGGGTAGCAAGGCCTAAGGAGCCATCACAATGTTAGGAGAAAATGCCTATATTGGTAAGGCACTAGATGATATACAAGATAACAAGGTGGTTAAGGCTGGGGAGCCAAAACCAAGGAACTACCTGCTATTTATACTAAGTACTAATGCACATGGACCACCTCCAGGGTTATGGGAAATACTAAATAAGGAAACAGGGCATAGGGTGTGCTTACTGAGAATATGACCAATGGGTCATGTGGATCAGGTGTGTGAAATGGAGAGGCTATGTAGAATGGAAGCAAGGGTCTAGGGTAAGTGGAAATTAGACCATGCCCTTAACCATGAGGCCAAGGAGATCCCATCTGGATCTCTGCCACAGATCAGATCCATCAATCTAGATCAGATGTCATCTAGATTCAATCAGAAGATACCTTCATCTGAGATGCTAGATCCAACCCTATAAGCTGTGCCCAAACCCAAGGGGAAACTCTTAAGAACAATTCAACCATATCCTAGGGTTTATCCTTGTTTGGCAATAAAGTCTCACGGTCACATGCTTGTTATGTGACTCTTCTGCTAGCAAATATTACATTCATAACAAGAGGAGGGTGGTCTTGATATTTAATATGGAAGAACAAGGCAAGATGAGGAGAGTCAAGCCTGGTTAGGAGAGTGGGGCCTTATAATTCCTTTAAATATATTGTTCAGCCCTAGAGGTCCTCCAGAGTACTCTGAAGGGTCAAAGAGTGAGCTGGGTAGCTTGACTGGAGTGAGGATAACAACAAGATGAGGATATTTATATTGATATTCATACTGAGGTACAAAATACAGAACTATAGTACTTATACTTTAGAGAGGCAGAACTATCTAAGAGTATAGTAAAGTGAAACAGGTGCAAACTCAGAAGTAAAGCAGATATCTAAGTATTTAAGAAACAAATGAAGATGTTAGAAAAGACAATGTTCAGTCATGTCAGGCTAAAACTGAATGTTGACAAGAAGAAGCAAAAAAAAAACAAGAAATAGGAATAGAAACAGTAACTGTAACTGTAACTGAGAGTAGGATTAGATACAGAGTTATAGTAGAGTAATTCAGAGAAGATAAAGTAAAACTAAGGTATTACTTGACTGGGAACAGTATTATAAAATTGCAATGTACTCTGGAAGTACTCTGGATAACTCCAGAGTGGACAGGGCTTGGCTTCACCTTATGTGGTGTGCCCTTATGCTAGTACCAAGTGCCCTGATTTATGAAGAGATCAGAAACTATTGGAGGTCCAGGATAGGCCATAGGGATTTTTTAAATGAGAGGTATAATGTTAAGTTGTGAAGTAAGTCATGAGACTTAGTGTAGGGTATGATATCAAGTTGTGAAGCAGAAGGGGGTCTAAGAGGATTGTAATGTCATGTTATGGTTGATATTCAAACTAAAGTACAAGATACAGAGCTATAGTATTTATACCTCAGAGAGGCAGATTATCTAAGAAGGAAATGGAGATATGAAAGGAGTTGTCTCATAAGCAAAGCAGATACCAATACATTCTGGATACAAATGGAGATGTCAGAGGAGACAACATCAAATAATGTCAAACTGAAAACTAAAGGATGACAGGGAGAAGCAAGGCAGAAAGGAACAGGAACAGGAAGTGAGATTGGAGGAACTATGAAGTTGTATTGGAATAGTACAGAGTTAGTATAGATAAAGTTGTAACCAATTATTAGATAGGAAAAGATAAAGGTAAAGAGAACTAGGAAATATGCAGCTTAAAGCATGAAAGCAACCAGAGTTGCACTGGAGACATAGTGGAGTTAATCCATTAGCATGGGATATAACAAACAGAGATAGAACTAGAAACAGAATAGGGTAGAGTGGAAGTGAAGGACCAGGGAAGTGTATACCAATGGAAAGGTAGAAAGTGTATAAGCATAGCTGGGGTGGAATGGAATGGTGACAGAGGGCTGGAGTTTCCTAAAGGGAAGTCAGAGAGCTGGATTGGTTTACTGGATATAAGAACCAGTTATAAGCTGGGTCAGAATTGGGATGGAATTGGATTGGAGGTATGTGTTACAAAGTGACACTCCTGCACTAGAACCAGTCATGTGACATCACATAATCATGCACAAGGAACCCCAAATTTGGTCTAACCCTAGTCTATGATCTGATTCCTTCTAAGAGTATTTATTATTTCTTTCTCTTAGCAGTAATCATGAGACCATAAGTCACCTAACATGGATCTTCCCTGAATCTTCCCAGGAACTGCCCACCAGTCCTATCTTTAGGAATCCCATCTAGATTAGTTCTGGATCTGAATCTGATTCTAAATGCATCTGTGGCAAATCTGCAGATTGGACCTCATTTGTGGTAGAAATCTCCATTCTCATGGTGCAAGTACCTCTGACCCTGCATTTCACATAGTTAGCTTCTCTTCCATTTTACTCATATCTGCATGATCACCTGCCATACTTCTGTATCTCTGCTCCATGCCTTTCCCTCCTTTCTATTTATATTCAGGGCTTAGGATTCTCTAATTAGGTAGTTCTTGTACTTAGTCAGCTTGGTCTGTGCACCAAGGCCCACAATATATAAAGGGCAAGGTAGACAGGACTGGATTCCCAGTCTTGCTTACTTGAGCTCTGATTTAGCTTTGTATCTGAGAGAATACTTCTTTTACAGATTATCCCTAAGCTTTACTATCTTTTACAAGTGATTCACTAGCCTTAGGGTTAGCTTGACTCACTCTTGCATCATTACATAGTTAAAGGCCACTTGTTATGGTGTCAATCTCTGAATGGCCCATTCTAATCCTAAATGGTCTGCCTTGATAAGGTGCATTGGTTTCATTGTTGGATTCAAATTGAATAGAATATGGAATGATGTATGGACTCAGGGTAGCAAGGCCTGAGGAGCCATTCTCACTAGTTAGGAAGGAAAGAGACTGTATTGGAGAAGGTACTGTTTTGGTATAAGAATAACAGGTGATTAAGGCTGAAGAGCCTTAACCAAGGAATTACCTACTATTTATACTATAGCTAAGTGCACACAGACCACCTAGTCTCTCCAGCACATTATTATAAATAGGAATAGGGCATAGGGTAAAGGTAAAGGGTTATGACCAATGGGCCATGCAGATAAAGGGTGTAGAATGAAGAGGCAGTGTAGAATGGAAGGTAAGGGTCTAGAGTAAGTGGAGATTAAACCATACCCTTAGCCATGAGGCTGAGGAGATCCCATCTAGAGATCTGCCATGATCAGATCTGACCCTCATCTAGATTGAGATTCAGATTCATTGAAAATTAGATTGGAAGATGCATTTGTCATCTGAGATACTAGATCCAACTGTAAGCTATGCCCAAACCCAAGTGGAAACTCTTAAAGAACAACTCAACCATATCCTAGGGTTTATCCTTGTTTGGCAATAAAGTCTCACGGTCACGTGCTTGTCATGTGACTCTTGTGCATTCAAATGTTATGTTCATAACACCACTAGCCAAAAGCCCTTTCAGTAGAAAAAGCAGCACTTATCAAGAAGATCCTTAGAGTTAGGGTTTAGAAGTTTAGTGCATCTGCTTGCATTTCACTTGAGCAAGACTTGTTACTTGGTTGATGCTCAGTAGATTTTAGCATCACTTAAAAGTCATGCTTGCAGTTAATCTCTATATCCAAGCTTAGAAGTTATTTTTTGACAAAAAATGTTTAATTAGTCTAGCAAGAAGCTGCTAAGGCAATTATAGGTGCCAAGAAGGCATAGTCCACATCAAAACTAGCAGATAGTTTGCCACCCTCATTCAAGCATCAGTAGTATCTAGTGAAGACCACTAAGAAAAACAAAAGTAGTTAAAGAAAAGTTTCTTCTTCTTTATCAGAGAAGTTTTATTCAAAATCCTATTTGATCAGAAGTTACTGAGTAGGCAAGAAGTCTAGACAAAAGTCTATAGAGTCATAAGTCATACAAAGTTGCAGCCCTTTATTCAGTAGCAGCAGCCAACACCAAGGCTTAGTTAAAGAAAACTTAGAAGAGTACTTAATCCTATCAGAGTCCACAGCATGACTTCTCTTTTTGCAGCAACAATCCCCCTCCCTGTTTACAGAAGCAGCAGCAGCATAAGAGTACACCTGGGCCCTTTCAGCCCAGCTACAGAAGTAGATGCAATTAGAATCAAGTTGCCTAAGGTGTTATCATCACCTCCTTCTTCCCTATCATTCTCTTTTATCACTGCAGTTCAGGCATCTGTGATACAAAAAGTCTATTCTCAGAGAAACAAGGTTGCAGCAGAAGCCTCTGCAAAGAAACAAAAGGCTAAGGAAGAAGCAGTAGCTGCTGTACAAAAGGCAAAAGTGATTAAGGCATCCATTTCAACAAAAGCTAAGAAAGTAGTCAAGACTTCTATGTCATTAAAGAGTCAACAAGCAGTTACTTCCACTGCTTCATCAAAAGTTGATAAGAGATAAGGTGCAGTAGTAGACCCTGCTATACTAAAGGTCAAAGATAAGAGGAACAAGAAGCAGCAGAAAAAGATAGAGCTGGTTCTTAGAGTCAAATAAAGAAGTCTCAAGGTTTCTGTTGTTTCAAGTTCAAAACCAGTTATTGCATCTGGTCAAACATAATCACAGACTAAGGAAAATTCTTCAGAGACACCAGTTACAGTATCTGGTCCATCAAAAATGAGTTCAGAGGAACTGAGCAAGAAACATATGAAAGAGTTGAGCATGGCTCCTTGAGTAGAAGTTTCTAGCAAGGAAGTTTGCAAGAAGATTCTGAGTTCAAAGATAAAAGCTGAGACATCAAAACAGTTCACCAAGAAGTCAGTAGAAGTGTTATGGGTTCAACTCTAATCCCAAAGACAAAGCCTTGAGGGGTGCCCACACAAGCAGACCAGACTGAAAGAAAGGATAATAGCAACAAGTGAACAAGTGCTTTAGACTAGGGAACCCAGTCTAAGCCTTTGCCCATATATATTACCAAGTACCTGTGCATGGACCAGGTCATGAGGCCAACATGAGGTAAAATATGCCAGTCAAACTAAAGGTAATCTGAATAAAATGAGATAAGGAAATAGGGGCTAAAAGCATTGTAAGTAAAGTGAATTCATAACAAGAAAAGACTGGAGTAGAGTCAAAGCAATAGAAATTAAACAAGGAAGATCAGAATTGAAAAGTTTGAAAACTATCTCAGAGGATTCTAGTAAGCAGACAAAAGTCCAAGGACAAGTAGAAGTCAAAAGGATCACAATCTGCAAGGTGTTCAAGCAAGAAGGCCACCTTCCAGTTCAATGCCCAAGTTGTTTCAATTGTGGATGCAATGGTCATGTTCAGAAGAATTGTTTACAGGAGATCAAGTGCTATGCATGTGGCAGAAAGGGGCACCTAGGAGAAGTTTGCCAGCAGACACCCCTTTCAGGTTACAAGGGTTGTAAGCCAACTATGTTGCAGCCTGCAGTTGTTATTGCTCAACCAAAAAAAGAAGAAAAGCAGAATAAGAGTTCAGAGTCAGTAATCAAATCAGCAATGAAGAAAGTCTCTTTCAGTTCAGAAGAAGATTTTAAGGTCAATATTAATCAAGGACTTTTATTGGAGCTTATCACTATGAAGAAAGAAGTTCACTGCCTCAAGGAGCAGATGTTGATTCTCCAGAATCATCTGGGGCTGAAGAAGATTTTATCAGAGAAGCAGAGCAGCTCAAAGATGAAAGCAGCTAGTTTGCAAGTAGAAAAGAGCAGCAAGGATGTTCACAAGAAGGCCAAGTCAAAGCTTCAAAAGTTGAGAAGAAGGTCAAGAAATCTCAATGAGTAGAGAAGGATCTCCACACTCTTACAGGTATGGTGAAAAAAGTACTCAGTAACAATCCAGAATGTTCTCAAACTACCCAGGACATAAGCATGTTGTTAAAAGGCTTAGATTCTATTCAGGTTAGTATGCTAAAGCAGACAAAAGTGCAGATAACAAGCAATAAAGTAGAAGAAGTATATAAAGTCACACAGGTAGAAGCTAAAGCAGAAGATCAGCAGGATCTTGACCAACAGAAGTTGTAAAACTCTATCAATATTTTGGGTAATCCTGAGAAACCCTTATTTTCAGAGTTGCTTCCAGCAATGTCATGGAATGAAAATATTCTCAGTAACAAGGAAGCTAAGGGTCACCTCCTGGTAATATATGGAGACAAGTTTGAATGGAGTCCCAAATGGAATAAAAAAGATCTTCCAGAGATCACTCCAGAAGAAGATGATCTTCTTATAAGAGAAAGAGCAAGTTTGCTGGTCTCTTATGATGAAGAAAGTAGTCATTTCTCCCCAGTAGAAGATGATCAGGGTCATTCACCCCAAGTCCAATGGATTAAGAGATCATCAAGGTATATCTATGGACAAGGGCTCAAAGAAATCATTGAGCAGGATAAAAATCAGGAGTTAAAAATCCCCACTTCTCCATAAGTCATATCAGAGGCAGTTAAAAGTTCTGTGTCATTAAAAAGTACATCACCATCAGTGAAGAATGCATTTTTCCCCAATAAAGAAGAAGAATTAGATTGAATAATTCTTAAGGCTGGAGAATAGCAAGAATTAGCAGAGGCATTTTTTGAAGCCAATAAAGCTGATAATGTTTCAGAGATATTCCAGTCTAAAGATGGGGTTAACAATCAAGTAGTTGATTTTCAACAAGAGGTCTTTTCTTCATAAGATAAGCTCAATAAAGAATCAGTAGTCAGCTCTAAAGACAGGGTCCAAGACAAACAAGTGACTGATAAGAAAAGTGTTTCAGCAGAAGCCTCTCCCACTCATGTGATCTCACTTTCAGAATTTTTAGAGTTTGTCAGTCTTAACAAACAAGGAAGAATTGCTCAGGTAGACAGGTTTTATATGAAAGAAATCTCTTTCATTTTGGATTCAGTACAAGAGCATCCAGATGTACATGAAATCTATGGTCTTAAATATGCAATGCACTCAAAAGCAGAGCAAGAATTGGTGTTGCAGTGCTTATACTGTCTGCACAAAATTATTCAGGCCATTTGCCAGTCTTTACTCAAGAGATTGACCCAAGTAGAGTTCCTTTGCTGGACTTTCCAACAGAAGCATCTTCTGTTTTGCTGGCATTATCCCATCACTCAGAGCCTTTATTCTATATTTCTGATATTTCTATTCAGGTTAGGAGTTTAGATGAAGAAGTAAACAAACTCAATGTTACAAATGACAAGTTCAGATGCACAAGAGTCACATGACCATCATGTGACTGTGAGACTTCTATGCCAGATTGAGCTAAACCCTAGGCTATGGTTAGTTTTATTAGAGTATTTCTTGACTAAAGGGTTAGTACAGGATTAGTCAGCAAGATCTCAGATGATGGTATCTCCCAATCTAATCTAGATGACATCTGATCTTGAATCTTAGATCTGAATCTAGATTAATAAATCTGATCTGTAGCAGAGATTCAAATAAAATCTTCTTGATCACAAGGCTAAGATGCTATATTTATATCCACTGACCCTGCAGTCTTTCTTTTCATTCCTATGCTTCTCATCTATTTAGACCCTTGATATGCATGGCCATTTGTCATACCCTACAATCATGCCCTATGCTCAATTCCCATATTAGTATTTATCCCTGGTAGATTTGGTGGTCTGTGTGCCATCCTAGATAGTATAAATAGCAGTTCATATAGTTCTTAGCTCCCCAGCTTTGAGCACTTGTTGTTTAGATATCTAGTCATCTCAATAAGCAACCAGATATTTGGATTTGCTCCTCAGACCTAGCTACCCTAAGTATTTTCCCTTTCCAAGTCCTATATCTCATTTAGAGTTAGGCATTTATCCATTCACTACCTCTTATTCTTTATACTGAAACTGACATCAACACTGGCACAACCCCAAGGTTCATATCAGGTTAGGGTTATCAGCTCATCTGCATGAGTGCCATATCACCACCATAATACTCAAGTCTTTCATCAATTGCATAGACAGAGATGTTTTAAAGTACATCTTACATGTCAGATGCAATCTCTACAACAGATTTATCTTGTGGAAAGCATTTAATTGCCCCACATGTATTGACAAGTTGACTTGATTTGTCCAAACAGGACTTTGAGAGTTTTAAAAGTTTTTAAGAGTTTTTCTTTCCTTTGCCCTCCCTCCACCCTTTCCAGCAGACTCTCTTCATCTCTGTTTCTACCTCTGGAAATTGCAATTTCCAGTTGTATTGTATTCAAGTCTTCAAGTTTTCCAGAAAGTTTTTTAGATTTTGCCAATTTTTTTGGAAGATCTGTCTACTCTTTCCTTGTTTCACTTGTTATCTTGGGATAAGTTGACCCAAGATGGGGTAGTAAGGTAGTCTGAAGACAGGAATCTGAAGATATTCAAGGAAATTAGAAGCATTTTTTCATTTTTCTCTACCAACTTTTTATGCTCATTTACTATACTTTCATTTTCTTCTAAGAGTTTACAGGAGCAGATCATAGGCAATAACAGGTATTGGAGTAGAAGAACTCCTCTTACTTTGCTCTTTGAAGCTTTGCAGCTAAAGACAGGACAGTGTTATGAAGTGACACTCCTGCACTAGAACCAGTCATGTGACATCATATAATCATGTACAAGGAACCCCAAATTTGGCCTAACTCTAGTCTGTGGTCTGATTCCTTCTGAAGCACAAGCAGATGTGCTGAACTGACTAAATTCTAATCTAGGCCTTGGTAAGTGCCTTCTTGTCTTCTGTTTTAGAGCTTTTGAACTAGTGGCCCTTAACTAGGCAATGAGTGTGGGGATGAATCAAGCTAACCCAAAGGTTATTGGATCACTTGTGAAAGTACAGAGGTGTTGTCAGGAATGATCTGTTAAAGGGATGTTCCCTCAAATGCAAGATTAAACCAAGATTCAAGTGAGCAAGACTGGGAAATCCCAGCTCACTTACTGTTACAGTGTCAATCTCTGAAGAACCTGTTCTAATCCTAAATGGTCTGCCTTGATAAGGTACATGAAACACAACTCTTGATGCATTAACCTTCCTAACTCTAACTCTTGGGGAGTGCCTTTCTAATCTTGCTATAGGGCTTTTGTACTAGTGGCCCCAAACTAGGTGAGATGTGAAAGAGTAAGAGCCAAGTACTGAGACTGGCAGGCTGAGAGTCAAGGGAGTGACAAGACAATTCCTGTGCCAGCAAGACTGAATCTAAATCTAAGACTCAAGTGAGCAAGACTGGGGAATCCCAGCTTGCCTACCCTTGCCTTTATATATTCCAAGGCCTGGTGCACAGACCATGCTGACTAAGTACAGGAACTACCTAATCAGGGGATGCCCTAAA
>JBBPKN010000954.1:0-24474 GCA_038089275.1 Pulveroboletus cf. rosaemariae | reverse complement strand
CCATATAAATACTATAGCCTTAGCACATCTCAAGCTCCAGTCTTGAGCACTTGTATCTTTACTGCAGGTGGCCTCACTAGTGGCTCCTTTTCTATATCCTCTTTGCCTTACCCTTGATTGGGTTTGTTGTGTCTTATTGTCTTTCATCTGACATTAACATCTGTAACACATTTCCCTAGCTGTTTTCCTGCCTCTTTTTCAACAAGTTACTCAAGGATTATCAATAGATTGTCATCACCCACTCATATCTGTTCTCTACTTCTAGGTGACCCATTTTTGGCAGTTGGTCCTAGCCCTTTGAGATCTTGATTCTTGAGCATGACAAGTCTACTAAATCTAAGCCCCTTATCTCTCTGATCTTCAACACCACACCTTTGTGCACTTCTAATCATTATGATTTCCTGTTGGATTCCTAGCTCTGCTTAGGATTTGGAAGCCCCAATACTCTGACTCCACTCCACCTGTTTCTGTTCCTCTCTGAACTCTTCCCTTTTCCTTCATTTTGACCTCTTATGCTTACACTATCAGATCTTCACATATTCTACAAAGACTGTTGGATTTACTCTGTTGATGCTTAGCATCACCCTTTACTGGATGGTTTGTGTTCACTGATTCTAGGACACCACTGACTCATTCATTGTGGACCATTAATCCTAGGTATTGAGCAGTACTTTATCTGTTCACTGGATAACACATGCTGGCACCCTGTGTACTCTCTATAGCTCCATACCACTCTAGTCTCAGCTAATTCTGACCCTGAACCACAGCTCTTTTCACCTTTTTCTGGTAATAATAACTCCATTACCTAGAGCATGGTAGTTTGGTTGCATTGCTCTGCCCTTCATGGTAGGCCAGTTTTGTCTGTTGATATGCCTCCTAAAAAAACACCTCCATCTGCCTCCAATTTTCTCCGAGCTTGTAGCATCTGATCCCTTGTTATAATTTACCTTACTGGCACTCCTGCCTTGTTCCTTATCCTTGCATTTCTTGGGTACACTCACCCCACTGACTCAACAAGGTCCCAGGAACCACTCACTCTCTTCCTCTGCACTCTGCCATACTCACCTGCATCCAACCTCACATGTTCATGCTATCTTGGCTTCTCTGGAAGTCTGTCCTTATTCCATCACTTCAGAAAGCTTATTATTCCTCATGGTTGTGATGTGATTTCTCTTTGCTTCCTTCCTTGCAGCTTGATATTGAGATTTGTTTCTCTTCCTTTGTTGCCTCCTTTATTGATATCTGCTTGGATTTTTCCCTTGTTTATGTCCCTACTTTGAACTCACTGTCCATGATGCCTTCAACCCATTCCTAGTCCATCTCTGGGAACTCTTGTTCCCCTCACCCCCTATTTCCCTTGATTTCAGTGGCATTGTCTTAATAGTTTCTTAGAACATTCTTTATGCCTCTTCATTTTCTCTGACTTATGCTCTGGGAATTCCTTGCTATTCCAGCCTTGTTTCCTGACAACTCCATTTCCACTTGCAGGTTTTACTTTACTTTTTCTAATATGTTATCTTAAAACCTGTCCTTTTGTTCCCTCAGATGTTTTGTTTTCCCTGGGACAATTCCACTTTTCCTACATCCCCTGGGAATCCTTCCTTCCTTTCTCTTCCTTTGATTGGCCTTTGGGCTGCTTCTCCATCTCTCCAGGTATTTCCAGATCTCTTTCCACTTTATGCTGCTTTTAGCCCTTTGTTACTCCCAGTCTCCAATTAATGATAGGATGTTGACCTTGAGGAGAGGATAGCATTTCATGAACATACTAGTAACCATACCTAACAGCTGATTGCACCTAGCAGCCCCACCACTCACCCTTTCAATCTTACTCTATTCCATTTCCACTTCTTTTCACTGCAGTTGTCATATCCTGAACCTCTGACCCAACTCCAACCCCATCCCAACCTGGCTTACAATTGGTCTTTATACCTAGTAAGCCACTCTAGCCCTCTGACTTCCCTCCAGGCAACTCTGGCCCTCTGTCACTATTCCAGTCTTTCCCAGCTACACATATACACTTCCTGCCCCTCAGTATTATACTCTTCCCTGGGCTTCCACTCCCACTCTGCCCCATTCTGTTTCTAGTCTATCTCTACTCCAGTCAAGTACTACCCTAGTTTCCCTTTGTCATCTCTGGACTGTCCCAGTATAACTCCATTACTGTTCCCAGTTTCAGTTACCATTACCATCATTGTTACTATTCCTGTTCTGTTCCTGTTCCTTGCTTCCCCCTGTTGCATCCTGTCACCCTTCAGTTTCAGTCTGACATGATTGGACATTGTCTTCCCTGACATCTCCATTTGTTTCTTAGATATTTAGACATCTGCTTCACTTCTGAGTTTGCACCTGTCTTACCTTGTTACACTCCTAGATAGTTCTGCCTCTCTGAGGTATAAGTACTGTAGTTTTGTATCTTGTACCTCAGTACAAATATCAACAAAAATAACAAACACCCCCTTGCCTTCATCCTTACTCTGCTTGAGCCCTTGGGCTCACTTTGAACCTCTGGATTACTCCAGAGTACCTCCAAGGCCAAGCAATATTCTTGAAGGAGTTGCAAGGTCTCACCCCCATGACTAGGCTTGACTCACCTTGTCCTACCTGTCCCTCCTGTTGAGCATAGAGATAGCCTTCTTACCCACCTCTGACATCTATGTAAATCAGGACATTAAAAAGTGCAAGGGCACACCACATAAGGTAAAGCCAAGTCCTGTTTGATCATTGAAACCCTTTCTAGATTCCCCCAGAGCCCTCCAGAGCCCTCTGGAGTTCTGACCTTCCTTCAGCATCAAGGGTTTCATTCAGAAAGGAACTGGTTAAAAGTATACCCATCCTGGTATAGGTTTTAACAGTCTCCTTTTATTGGGATAAAGTTTTAACAGCAATGACCAGCCTGCCTGTATCAACTGTCTATCTTTTGCACAATAACCAGAATTGCCCTGTGTTGATTGCCCCTTTGACAACTCCCTTCCATTTCTGCAGTAACTGATCCTTCCCCTTCATCAACTGCACTTATCTCTGATTGTCTTCAATTACCTCCATCCCTTTTCCAAGTAGTAACTAGGCTTTGCCTATATTAACTGTCACACTACATGGGCTCCACTCTCCCTCCTTGCCATGGCACACAAATAATGTACAATTTCAATCCAGATAAAAGCCATACTTGTCATAAGGAAGACAAGACCAATCAGCACTCTTATTGCAGCTACCACTCCTCTAGATTCTCTTTAACCTTTACTTCATAGCACTCCAGTTCTGCCTTAGCCTCAAGATTGACTGCAATGACCTTTGGGCCTCCTGCCACAATGTAGCCTGCCTGGCAGCCTTCAGCTAGCTTGATCTGGACCAAATCATGAAAAAGCTTATTCTGCTCCATTAGCCCTGCACAAAGATGGCCCCCAACCTTGTAAATGGCATTTGTGACCAAGCAATCTCCCACAGGCTCTGATACCCCACCTTTCCTGATCACAGAACCCCTAGGTTGCACCTGCTCTGCCTCTCCAATCCCTCCTTCTGAGCCTCTGGCCCCAAATCCCTGTCCTCCTGATAAATATTCATCAGAGCTCCAAGCTAATATCATGTGGCTGGCTATCCTTCTTCTTCTATATTCCAGATCCTTGGCCTGCATCAGGCCTACCATATTATGGGGACAAGAAGCAAGCTATTTGTCAGACCAGTATTGGAGTTTGCTGAATAAGGACATTAGGAATGTAATATGTCTTCAACATTTCTGCTCTCCCTACCTGTTTTATTAGAACCTGACCCAACTCCAATTTAATCATAACCCCTAGCCACATGATGAGTTGTTTCACTGGCAATTACCATGTTTTAGTCTTTCTCTTGAGGATAGTTACCATCTGACCCTGTTCTTCTGCTAACCTCCAAAGCACTTCTGACCCAAGTTTTTCATTATTCTATTTAACTGTTTACTCTTAGTTCCAACTTTGACTTTCTCTCTGATAGTCCCTCCAAAGCCCCTTGGGCTCTCTGATTCCTGCCTCTTTCATTCCACTTTCATTTTCCCTGACCCTGTTTTAGAGTGGCCATTTTGACACCTGTCTTCAAATCTGGCCCTCTAAGGTACTCAGTTAAATCTTCCACTTTCTCTCTTTGGTTGTTTTATTCCCCTTGTTACCCCATGACCACTCAAAGTGTCACCTGCCTGGTCATGAGACCTTGCTATGATCAATGATCTTGTAATCTATGAAAAATTTTATTTCTCCAACCTTACTCTATATCTCTGAAAACTTGTTTACTCAAGTATTCATGAGATTCTTTGAATAGTTGGTTCTTGTTCTCTTATCTAGTCTAACCTCAACCTCTCTGAACATTTCCAACTTTCAACCTCTGTTTACAAAGATACTAACTAGAGTCATTGTTCTACAATACTACTCTAGTATTATTACATCTTTATCTTGCTCTCCCTCTGCTTTTCTCTAAATCTCTGTTCTTAACTCTGCCACCTCTTCTACCACTTCTTCTTCTTCAATGTCCTCTGGCCCACTCTCCATAGCCTCTTCACTCACTATCCACATGGGATCTAAGATGTTGACCAGCTACACTAGCAGCTGGTTCTTCCACCTTATCTCCTATATCACCCTATTGCCCACCTTCTGTATGGCCACTGCCAGTAGGCAACAGCCCTTTGTCACCTGCTTGACAGTCCCCTCTGCTCTTTCTAAGTGCACTCTTTCCCTGGGCCACTCCTCCTCCACATCCCTCCATCACTACTTTCACACCAGTTTCTTCTTTCCTGGGCATTTGCACCTTGCCTTCACCTCTTGGCAGGCCAGGCATGATGTGGGCTTCCCCATGCCCACCTTGCACTCCAGCCCCCTATCCTTACACCTCTGGCACACTGGCACCTCCTCTGCTCTTCACTTCTCCTTGTCATTACTAGACTCTACCTAGGCCTGTACTTGTATCACCTGTTGTCCTTGGATTACCCTGTTCTAATACAAATGGATTGCAGACTTACTTTTTTCTAGGCAGCCTCCTCTGCTGCCCACCTGACCCTCTCTACCTTCTTGGCTTGCCTTCAGGCAGTCTTCTCCACTATCTTCTGGGTCTTTTCTGCCCTCCTCTGCTCTTCTTTCTTCCTTGCCTTTACATACCTCTTGCACTTAGCATATTTGGCATCACTTAATACCTTGTTATCATTAGTGAGCTCTGCAAGCCACTCTTTCATTCATGTTGCAATATCTTTGAATGCAGACATAATATTGTAGTAAAGAAAGAGGAGTTATCAGGGAAGCAACTGGTTTTTATTCATGAGCAAGCTGAAACTCTGATCTTTCACCCCATTGTCACTAAATAAGGTCACATGTGTGTCATCTCCATGTTATGTGCTAACAGCCTTCAAGAATTCAGGCCTAAAAGGGAAATACTGTCATATTCTATATTTTTAACCCAATTCCAACCCAGTATGTTATGGACTGGCTTGCATAGGCTCTATACTTAACTCTAACCCAAACTGCCTTGGGGTTATACTAGAGTTAAAGTCAGATTTGAAGTAAGAATAAAGGATAAAAGAAGCCCTAACCCCAGATAAGGTATAGAACTAAGATAGGAAGATACTTAGGGTAGCTAGGCCCAAAAAGCAAAGAATAAAACATCTAAATTGCTTATTGAGATGACTAGATGTCTAAACAAACAAGTGCTCAAAGCTGGAAAGCTAAGAGCTATATAAATGGCCTATTTATACTATCTAGGGTGGTGTACAGACCACCAGGCCTACCAAGGATAAATACTAATATAGTAACTGGGCATAGGGCAAGGGTAAAGGATATGACTAAAGAGCCATGTATATCAAGGGTGTAAAATAGAAGAGAAGTCTATGAATGGAAAGGAAAACTGCAGAGTCAACAGATATGAATACAGTACCTTAGCCTTGAGGCCAAGAAGATTCCATCTGAATCTCTGCCATAGATCAGATCCATTAATCTAGATCCAGATCTAAAATCCAAGATCAGATGTTATCTAGATAAGATCAGGAGATACCATTATCTAAAATCTGCTGACTAATCCTGTGCTAATCCTTTAGTTGAGAAATACTCTAATAAAACTAACTATAGCCTAGAGTTATGCTCAATCTGGCATAGAAGTCTCATGATTATGTAATAAGCATGTGACTTTTGTGCTTCCAAACTTGTCATTTATAATACAGTAAGCCAATCTAGCCCTCTGACTTCCCTCCATGCTTTTTCAGTGCTTCACTCCTATTCCACTCTAATCCTAACCATCCTATCTCTGTTCTCAGTATGTATTACCTTAGTTTTCACTTCATCTTCTCCAGAACACTCCACTATCACTCTATGCCTTGTCTCACTTATAGTTACTGTTACAGTTTCTGTTCTTGCTTCTGTTTCTATTCCTGTTTCTCTTTTGCTTCTTCCTGTTATCCTTCAGTTTTAGTCTAACATGATTGGACATTGTCTTCCCTGACATCTCCATTCATTTCTTAGATACTTAGACATTTGTTTTGCTTCTGAGATTGCACCTGTCTCATTTCACTACACTCTGAGATAGTTCTGCCCTCTGAGGTATAAGTACTATAGTCCTGTATCTTGTACCTTAGTAGGAATATTGACATAAACACTCTTGTCTTGTTGTTGTTCTTATTCTAAATTGAGCTATCAAGCTTACCTTCTAATCCTCTGGAGTACTCTGGAGGACCTCTGGAGCTGAGCAATATCCTTGAAGGAATTATAAGGCCCTACTCTCATGACTAGGCTTGACTCTCCTTATCTTGCCTTGTTTTCCATGTCAAGTGTCAAGAATATCCTCCCTTTTATAACCAATCCCTTCATAAATCAGGACACTGTGAAGTGCAAGGGCACATCACATAAGGTAAAGCTGAGTCCCATCCAACCAATGCAACCCATCTCAACTCTTTGCCAGAAACCTCTGGACCTTCTGAAAACCTCTGGAGTTTAAGCCCAGGTTATATTGGTATAGCAAAAAGGGTATAAGTTTTAACAGGGATAAGTAATGGGGCTGAGGGAAGGAAGTATGAGTGCTAGATAACCAGTGGATTACAGGGTAGCACAGGCTGCTAGGTGTGAGCAGCTGTGAGGTACAATCACTAGATACTATTCCCTTCTTAAGATTGACATCCCATTGTCAACTAGAGATAGAAAGTAACAAAAGAGCCAAAGGTGGCACAAAGTGGAAAGGATTCAGAAATATCTGAAAAGATGGAGGAGAGGCCAAAGGCCAATTGAAGGAACAGGGAGGGAAGGATGGTTTTCCAGGGGACACAGGAAGAGCAGAAATATTCCAGGGAAAATGGAATATCTGAGAAAACAAAAGAACAGATTTCAAGATAACAGATCAGAAAAGGTAAAGAAAAACCCATGAGCAGAAACAGAGTTGTTAGGAAACAAGGCTGGAATATCATGGAATTTCCAGGGCAAAAGTCAGCAAAAATGGAGAGGTTTGGAGAAAGTTCCAAAAGATAAAGAGGATTTCCAGGAAATGCAGGAAGAGCAGAAATGTTCTGAGAAAAAGGAATATCCAGAAGAATGAAAGGACAGGTCTCAAGATGACAGATCAGAAAAGTAAGAAAAGACCCATGAGTGGGAACAGAGTCATCAGGAAACAAGATCTGAAAAGTACAGGATTCCCAGGGCATAAGTCAGAGAAAACAGGGAGATTCAGAGAAAGTTCTGAGAAACAAGGTTTTCCAGGACAGGGGCAGAGAACATAAAGGGCACTCAAAAGGGTCAGAGGGGCATGGTACATTATCAAGATGATGCCACTGAAAGCAGGAAAAAGTCCTAAGAAAAAGGATCAGAGGGATCCCAGACAGGGGGTCCAGAGTGGGGACAGACATAAGAGGAAAAATTCAAGCAGATACCAACAGGGGAAAACAACAAAGAAAGGGAAACAAATCTCAATATTGAGCTGCAAGAGGGTGAAGAATAATTACAACACAACCATAGAGAAACAATAATCTTTCCCAAAGCATCAGAGCAAAGGTAAAGGCTCCCAGGGAGAGCAAGATGTTGTGGATATGCAAGGTCAGGTGTGGATGAATGCAGCAAAGTGCAGAAAAAGAGTGTAAGTGTTTCTGGAACCTTGGTGAGTCAGTGGGGTAAGTATACCCAAGAAATGCAAGAATAAGGAACAAAGGCATGAGTATCAGTAAGGGTAAATTGTAACAAGGTGTTAGATGCTACAAGCTTGGAGTGGGTTAGAGTTAAATGGAGGTATTTTCCTGGGAGGTATATTAACAGACAAAACTGGCCTACCACAAAGGGCAGAGCAATGCAACAGGCCACCATGCTCAAGGCAACAGGGCATAACTACCAGGGAAAGATAAAAAGAGCTGTGGTTTAGAATCAGAGTTAGCTGAGACTGGAGTAATACAAAGCTATAAAGGGTACATGGGGTACTGGCATGTGTTATCCAGTGAACAGATAAGGTACTACTTAATATCTGGGGTCAATAGATCAAAGTGGGTAAGTCAGTGGTGTCCTAGAATCAGTGAACACAAATCATTCAGCAGAGAATAATGCTAAGCATCAATCAGAGTAAATCCAACAGTTTTTATAGAGCATGTAGAGATCTGATAGCTTGAGCATAAGAGGCAAAAACTAAGAAAAAGGAGAGAACTTGGAAAGAAGCAGAAAAGGTAGAGAGGTATTGGAGTATTGGGGCTTTCAAATTCTAAGCAGAACTAGGAATCCAATGGGGGATCATTGTTATAATGCATTTTTTTCATACTTTACTTTTTTTGCATTTCTGACACTATGTTCACTCTTCACATTGTCACATCACATGACCCTTTCACATCTTCACTATTTCACACCTTCAAATTTCACTGGTCTAGACTGGTCTTGGCTGTAAAATCACACCTTATGTTTTATATGTGTATTTCTAGGTTCTTACTCTGTTTCTGCTATTGGTTGGACTACTGTACACTAGTTTAGGGCCAGCCCATCTTATATGGTCTGTGCACATACTTGTAGCATATATAAACAAGGTATGCAAGCTGGGATTCCCCAGTTTTGCACACTTGAGCCTTAGTTTGCTTTTTTAAGTTCAAGTCTCTTTCTCTCTCCCTTTGCCTAGTTCTTGTATCTTTAAGTTCAAAGGCACTACTTGTCTTCATTAGTCTTAAAGCAGTGCACATAGAGGTGCCCTTTAGGAAGGATCAATGCTTAGCAGCATCTCACTTGTACAAGACTCTATACTCTGTCAGTGCCTAGGAATAGAGTTTCTAGGAAAGGTTACATCAGTTTTATGCCCATCAGATGCACTTATCCCTGGGAGCATGAGGAAATTTTAAAAAATCTAGTCAACAAAGCAATCTTAGGTTTTTCAGAAGATAAAACAGGAAGAGAAGCATTTTAAAGAAAATTTGATGAGTTTGAGAGAAGAATAGGGCAGGATTTTCAGGAAAAGAAAGCAAGGGATAGGCAGATTGCCACCACAGATATGCTCTGCTCCCTCAGATCCTTATTACTACTAAAAACTTCCAAAAGGAGTTTCAGGACCACAAAAGCCCCTTATATTCTCAGATTCTTAGCCCACCCTTGTCATGTCCACTTCAAGGCAGGAAGAAGAGTATAGGGAGAAAATAGAGATAGAGCAGGAAAAGGAAGGAATCCAGGAACTGCCAACCAGTGAGTTCAGCTCTAATATCAAAGAATCAACTTACTGTCTCCCCAAAACCTCTTATTCAGCCCAGGATCCCCAGAGATTGAGTAAACAAGGGTGAATAGTGTCATATCCCATGCCAATGGGTCAACTCCACTATGTCTCTGATGCAACTCTGGTTGTTTTTATGCTTTAAGCTGCATGTTTTCTAGTTTTCTTTACCTTCATCTTTTCCTACCTGATGAATGAGTACAACTTTACCTATGCTAACTCCGTACCATTCCAATACAACTCCGACCTCACTTTCTGTTCCTGTTCCTTTGTGCCACACTTCTCCCTGTCATTACTTAGTTTCAGTTTGACATTATTCAACATTGTCTCCTCTGACATCTCCATTTATATCCAGGATGCATTGGCACCTGCTTCACTTAAGAGACAACTCCTTTCATATCTTCATTCCCTCCTTAGATAATCTGCCTCTCTGAGGTATAAGTACTGGAGTTCTGTATCTTGTACTTCAGTTTGAATATCAACCATAATACAATGTTATGATCTCTCCCAGACTCCTCCTACCTCACAACTTGATGTTGTACCCTACCCTAAAGTCCCTCAACTTACTCCACAACTTGACATCATGTCCCTTGTTGGGAAAAAGCCCTATGGCCAATCCTGGACCTTCAATAGTTTCTGACCCCTCTGTAAATCAGGGCACTTAGTACTAGCATAAGGGCATACCACATAAGGTAAAGCCAAGCCCTGTCCACTCCAGAGTTATCTGGAGTACCCCTGGAGTATGTCAAAGCAATTATAACAGTCAGGTTCTCTATTCCAGCCAAATCAATCTACATGTTCCAGGCCTAAGATGTCAGGAGAAAAAGAGGTTGGTAAGCTATTGAAGAAGCTGAAAGAAGCTAAAAAGGTGGCTGATCCAGGAAAATGGGATGGTGATAGAAAGAAGTGGAGGTTGTGGTGGGCAAAGATACAGGTTTGGTTATTGGACCAAGAATGGAAGAATAACCAGGTTTTAATAGCCATAGTTTTAACAAGGTTGGAAGGAAGGGCAGAAGGTTTTACCCAAATCTTTCTGGAACAATGTCTGGAGAGTGGATATTGGCTGAAATGGGGGATCTGGCAAGGAAGGTCAAGGCTTACTTTTATATAGATGAGTTGGCCCATGAGTTACTCAAAAAGTTGGAAGTACTCCATTATTTATCTAGAATTGATGATTACCTGCAAGAGTTTAAAGTGTTGAGGAAGAACTCAGAGATCTCTTAGGAGCATGCTAATAAGCTTCTTAGGGAACAAGTGCAGTACTGCATCTATTAGCAGGCAGTGCTGCAAGGGATAAAGGAAAACTACCAAAATTTAATAGAACAATTTAGAACTATAGATTATACCTTTGAGCATATGACAGTTGAGCATAGTGCTTCTACCTCCAGGTTCCCTCAGGCCAGACCACTCCCCACTCCATCTAATCATTTCATCCCTCACCCTTCTCATCCTCCTACCAATACTTCAAACCAATTCTGCCCTTAATTTCTTTGGCAACTTCCTTAGTGGTTTATATCCACAGGGACTCAGCTGGGAAGGGGGGCCCCAATGGAGATAGATAGATGTGGTAAGGTTTGATAAGGAGTGTTTTAAGTGTCACTGAAAGGGATATTTGGCAAAAAATTGCAGGACAAATCTTTTTTTTACTCCCTTCTCCTGATTTTAATCTATAAAGAACACAGGCTGGCACCCTGGCAGATAATAGGGCCATACCCCAAAGGCAGATGTTAACCTTTGGAGAGCTTAAAAAGGTATAAGGGCAGCCTAATACTTATGAAGCCCCTTTTGTAGACATAAGAACTATGATAGTGAAATACAACTCTTGATGCATTGACTTTCCTAACCCTAACCCTTGGGAAGTGCCTTCCTAATCTTGCTATAGGGCTTTTGTACTAGTGGCCCCTAACTAGGTGAGATGCGAAAGAGTAAGAGCCAAGTACTGAGACTGGCAGGCTAAGAGTTAAGGAAGCAACAAGACAATTCCTGTGCCAGCAAGACTGAATCTAAACCTAGACTCAAGTGAGCAAGACTGGGGAATTCCAGCTTGCCTATCCTTGCCTTTATATATTCCAAGGCCTGGTGCACAGACCATGCTGACTAAGTACAGGAACTATCTAATCAGGGAATGCCCTAAATCCTGGGTTAATAGATAAGAAACTTGAGAGAAAAGTATGGAGCAGATATTAATGAGTATGGTAGTATACCATGTGGATGTGGAAGAATGAAAGAGAAGTAATCTATGAATAGAATGCAGGGTCAGAGGTGCTTGCACCATGAGGACAGAGATCTCTGCCACAGATAAGATCCATGGAGATTAGATGGAGGGCAGTTTCAGGAAAGATCCTGGGAAGATCCATGTCAGGTGACTTATGGTCACATGACCACTGCTAGGGAAAGGAATAATAAATACCCTTAAAGGAAATAGACCACAGACTAGAGTTAAGCTTAAAATGGGGTGTCTTGTGCATGATTATGTGATGTCACATGACTGGTTCTAGTACTGGAGTGTCACTTTGTAACAGGTAGTGGAAGCTGCAAAGGAAAAAGCCACAAGAATCTTCAGGGTAGAAGAAATTCTGGAGAATAATATGTATAGAGAAGCAGCCAGAGCATACTGGCAAGACATCTTTGTAAATGAAGTGAAATTTTTAAAATAAATAGAACTTTGGTTAATCAAGGTAATTAAGATCCTCTTTCTTTATTTTCTTTTTTTTCTTCTGCCATTGTAAATTTTAACTCAACTACATTTTGCAATAAATAGTTTACACCTGCCTATGAGGGGTCTCACATAAGCTTGGCTGGAGGCAATAAACTGGTACTTAATTCCTCAGAAAAAATTAAAGAATTTTTTTTTCTTCTATGATTCATAGTTCATCTTTAACAGATATTTATAAAACCCTCAAATCAGGCATATCAGGAAGAGACAAATTTGTATTAGAAACACAAATCAAAGGAAAAAAGGGAAATAATTGGGTAAAATGTGGTACTACTTTTGCTTTATTAGATTCAGGTACTATTATCACCTTTGTGGACTTAAAATTTGTCCAAAGACATCAAATAATGACTATTCCATTAGCTCAACAAGTAATGGTACTAAATGCTAATGGCACTGAAGGAAAAGGAGGCTGTCTAAGGAATAAGGATAAGCTCTGCATCAGCTTTGCAGATGTTAACAACCAGAAATACCATGAAGAAATTGAAGCTCTTGTCTCTGTTTTAGGACCAAACCTGGATCTGATAATAGAGTATGATTGGTTCAAAAAACATAATCCTGACATAGATTGGCATTAAAAAACAATATGCCTCAAATCTGCTATTCAAGTTAGAATACAAGAAATCCAGGAATTAAAGAAGCAGGTATCAAAGGAATTTTGGCAGTTCCTTGATATTTTTTCACGGAAAAGATTAGAAAGAATGCCAATAAGGAAACCATGGAATCATGCAGTAGAATTAAAAGAAGGGTTTATCCCCAAAAAAGGTTAAGTTATTTCTTTATCAGATACTGAAATGAAAGAGATTAGAGATTTTATCAACAAAGAAATAGAAAAAGGGTATATTTACCCTTCAAAATCTTCACAAACATTACCTGTGTTTTTTATCAGTAAGAAAGATGGAGGTAAATGGATGGTTATTAACTATAGATACTTGAATGAATGGACCATTAAAAATTCATATCCATTACCACTAATCTCAACACTTATTGACAGATTATGAAATGCAACTACTAGATGCATTGACCTAAAACACCTAAACCTTGGTGTGTGCTGATCTTCCTAAGTCCTGGGTAGTGCTTTTATGCTAGTGGCACTGAACTAGGCAAAATATAGAGAGAAAAGGGTAAGAGCCAAGTGGAACAAGAACAGAAAGGTTCAAGTGCACAAGACTGGGAAAACCCAGGCTTGAGCTGACCTTCTTTTATATTGTTACAGAATGCACACAGACCATGTAAGTGGTGCTGGCCCTAAAGTACTGTACAGTAATCCAACCAATAGCATAAAGAGAGCAGGGACCTAGAAATCCATGATGCAATTATGATGCATGACTTCATAGTCTAGATTGCTCTAGACCTGTGCCATGTGAAGAGGTAAAGGGTATGAAATGTGAAAAGGTGAAATAGTGAAAATGTAAAGAGGTGAAGAAGTGAAAGGGTCACATGATGTGACAATGTGAAGAGCTACAGTAGTAAGAAGATAAGTCCAAAAAGAGTAAAACTGAAAAAGTGCATTATAACACTACCCTGTCTTTAGGTCTTGAATTCCAGACAAGACAGGGCTAGTGGAACAGAAGTGGTCAAATTATGGTAGGGTTCAAAGCAAGAATGAAAATCTGTGAGTGACAGACCACAAAGTTTTCTAGGAGCAGACAGATTGCAGAGATGAAAAGATAAAGTAGCTTGAGGAGCATGTTTGAGATGATTCTCAGGTTCCCATGTATGATCAGATGCATTGTATCCTTTCCAGTGCACCAGATATTCCAGTTTGCCTTTTTTCAATCTAGAGTCAACCACATATTCAACTTCCCATTCTTCATGTCCTTCTTCTGTTATAGCAATAGGATTAGGACAAATAATGGGTTGTTGCAGAAGAGGATCATGATACAGTTTGACCCTTGAGATATTGACAACAGGATGAATTTGAATATTAACTGGAAGTTGCAGTTTAACTGTGTTTGGAAGGATATCAATGATTGTATAAGAACCAATCCATTTTTAAGACAATTTCTTGGATGGATAGGGAAGGGTCAGATGCTCCATGGATAACCAGACCTTGTGACCAATCTGATAATCTGGAGCTTCTGATCTTTTTGATTCTGCTACTTGAATCATCTTTTCCTTTGCTTTTTCCAATGAATTGTGTATTTGATTGTGTGTTTTTTGGAATTCTTTTGCAAATCCATGTAAGACTTTGTCTGTCTCAAATCCTAATTGTGGTGAAAACTTCTTGGTAATAGAGAATGGAGTGGATTTGGTTGCCATGGAGAATGCATTATTATGAGAGAACTCTGCTATCTTTAGCCAATCTGCCCAAGTTTCCTGCTTTTTCACCACAAAGGTATGCAAGTATTATTCTAACTTGCAGTTTATCCTTTCAGTTTGACCATCTGTTTGTGGATGAAATGAGGTGGAAAGTTTTTGATATATGCCAAGGGAGTGGCATAACTCTTGTGTAAAAGCTGAAGCAAATTGAGGTCCTCAATCTGAAATAATAGATGATGGCAAGCCATGTCTTAATCAAACATGGTTATGAAATAGTTTGGCTAAATCTGCTGAAGAAGTGGTTGAAAAACAAGGAATAAAAACCACTTCCTTAGAAAATCAATCTACTACCACTAGAATAGCATTAAACCCATTGGACTTTGGTAAACCAGTAATAAAGTCTGTAGAAATGTCTGTCCAAGGTTGAGAAGGAATAGGTAAAGGTTTGCCTGCTGGTGCTTTTTGCAAATCCTTCATGAGGGAGCACACTTGACAGATCTTGATATAATTAATGACATCCTGTGACTGTCCAGGCCAATAGAAAAATCTTTTTAATAAATGAAGAGTTCTTCTTTGTCCTCCATGTCCTGCAATAGTGTCATATCCTGGACCTCTGACCCGAATTCTGACTCCATTCTGACCTGGCTTACAATTGGTCTTCACACCTAGTAAGCCACTCCAGCCCTCTGACTTCCCTCCAGGCAACTCTGGCTCTCTGTTACCATTCCAGTCTTCCCCAGCTATACATGTATACTCCTGCCCCTCAGCATTATATGCTCCCCTGGACTTCCACTCCCACTCCGCCCATTCCACTTCCAGTCTATCTCTGCTCCAGTTAAGTACTACTCTGGTTTCCCTTTGTCATCTCCAGACTGTCCTGCTATAACTCCATTACTATTCCTGGTCAGCTACCATTACCATCATTGTTACTATTCCTATTCCATTCCTGTTTCTTGCTCTCCCCTGTTTCATCCTGTTACTCTTCAGTTTCAGTCTGACATGATTGGACATTGTCTTTCCTGACATCTCCATTCGTTTCCTAGATATCTAGACATCTGCTTTGCTTCTGAGTTTGCACCTGTCTCATTTCATTACACTTCTAGATAGTTCTGCCTTTCTGAGGTATAAGTACTGTAGTTCTGTATCTTGTACCTCAGTACGAATATCAACAAAAACACCAGAACCCTCTTGTCATCATCCTCACACTGCATGAGCCCTTGAGCTTACTCTGACCCTCCGGGTTACTCTGGAATACCTCTGAGGCTATGCAATATCCTTAAAGGAGTTGTAAAGCCTCACCCCCATGACTAGGCTTGACTCTCCTTGTCCTGCCTGTCCCTCCTGTTGAGCATAGAGACAGCCTTATCACCCACCCTGACATCTATGTAAATCGGGACAATGGAGAAGTGCAAGAGTGCACCCCATAAGGTGAAGCTGAGTTCCATTCAACCATTGAAACCCTTCCTAGATTTCCCTGGAATTCTCTGGAGCACCCAGAGTTCTAATCTACCTCCAGTGTCAAGGGTTTCATTTAAAAAAAAGGAACTGGTTAAAAGTATACTCATCTGAGTATAGGTTTTAACAGTCTCTTTAAAAAGGATGGAAAGTTTTAACAAATAAAAGAATCATGACATATCTTCAATGCTTCCATTCTAAGTTCCTTTGGTATAAATATCATATTTGAGTGTTCATGTATGAGGTAACCTTCCTCTGCATTATAACACAAACCTGGCCAGTCTTCATCCAAAAGAGAACCAGTGGTGGCAACAATATCCTGAATAAAAGAGTTGGAAAGAATAAGGCCCCGGGATAAAAGAAAGGGAAGGGTAGAGCAACGAGTGTCCAGTAGAATGGTAACTTGCTTGTTGGGTTCAACCACAACATCACCATAATTGAAGCAACAAGATAAAGCATCAGCATGCCCATTAAAAGTGCCAGGTTTATAAACAATGGCGAAGGGATATTTCATAAGAAGTTCAATCCAACAAGCCTAACAGAAAGATAAATCTTGGGGTTTGCACCAATATTCAAGAGCTTGATGATCTGTCCAGATCTCAAAAGCAAGTCAATCAATAAGCAAATGGCACCATTCCTTGAGAGCATGAACTACAGCCAATAGTTCCTTATCATAGATAGGATAATTCTTTTCTGCTGGATTGAGTGAATGAGATAAATAGGCCACCAGCTGCCAAGTACCATTAACCAAATAGGATAAAATAGCTCCCATGGCAATATCCAATGCATCAGTTTCAACATAAATGGGTTGAGAGGAGTCAGGATAAACAAGGAATGGTGTGGTACTCATAATGTTCTTGAGAGACACAAAAGCTTTTTGTTGAGGCCCATCCCAAGAGAAACTTTGATCTTTATGAGTGAAATCATTCAATGGTCTCACAATATCTGCAAATCCTTGAATAAAGTGGCAATAATAATTAGCAAGCCCAAGAAAAGCTTGAACATGTTTGAGAGTGCATGATTGAGGCCAATCTTGAATAGCCTTGACCTTGTTCATCTGCATCTCAATCCCATCTTTGTTACGGTGTCGATCTCTAAATGACCCATCCTAACCCTAAATGATCTGCCTTGAGAGGGTGTGTCAGTTTTGTTGTCAGATTCGGTTGAAATAGAATAAAGGACAATATGATGAACTCAGGGTAGCAAAGCCTGAGGAGCCATAGCACCAGTTAGGAGAAATATGCCTATATTGATAAGATACCAGACAATGTACAAGAGCACAAGATAACAAGGATTAACAAGGTTAACAAGGTGGTTAAGGCTAGGGAGCTGAAATCTAAGAATCTACCTACTATATATACTGTGTCCAGATGCACACAGACCACCTCCAGGGCATAGGAAAATACTAAATATGGAATAGGGCATAGGGCATGCTTACTGAGAATATGACCAATGGGCCATGTGAATAAGGTGCATAGAATGGAGAGGCTATGTAGAATGGAAGATAAGGGTCTAGAGTAAATGGAGATTAAACCATGCCCTCAACCATGAGGCTGAGGAAATCCCATCTAGAGATCTGCCACAGATCAAATCTGATCCTTATCTAGATTCAGATCCAGATTCATTGGAGATCTAATCAGGAGATGCATTTATCATCTGAGATACTAGATCCAACCATAAGCTATGCCCAAATCCAAGGGGAAACTCTGAATAACAACTTAACCATATTCTAGGGTTTATCCTTGTTTGGCTATAAAGTCTCATGATCACATGCTTGTCATGTGACTCTTTTGCTAGTGAATATTACATTTATAACAGTCTTTAGATACCACCATATCAAGATAATCCACTTTTTCTTGCATAAAATGGCACTTAGAAGGCTTTAAAAAGAGATTGTTAGCTTGCAAGCATTGAAGAACTTGAGCTACAAGCTGTGCATGTTCTTGTTTAGTTTTATTCTTGGTGAAAATAATAATATCATCAATGTATACCAGGACAAAGGCCCATAAATCATGAAAAATATTGTTAATCATGGTTTGGAATGTGCCCAGACTATTGCATATGCCAAAATTGTTATGGTGTTGTTTTTGGATGATAGATGAATAGACAGAACAAACCCAATCAAGGGTAAGGCAAAGATGATATAGGAAAAGGAGCCACTAGTGAGGCCACCTGCAGTAAAGATACAAGTGCTCAAGACTGGGGCTTGAGATGTGCTAAGGCTACAGTATTTATATGGTACAGAATGGTGCACAGACCAAGACCCTGATGGGAGAATTCCCACAGACCCTTAGGCACCATCAAATGGAAGAGAAGCACCTGTGAGAATAGCCAATCAGCTGAAGGAAAACAGGGCTTCTGAAATGGAAGAAGACAGAAATGAAAAGTGGTTGGAAGACATGAGGCTAACCCTATGCCCTGGGTCTAGACCTGTCATGTGACAGGTCACATGACCTGATAAGATAAAAGATTAGATAACCACATGGAAAGATAAGATAAAGTCACGTGATCAAAAATTGAAAAAGCAAACTATAACAAAAATACATTACCAGAGGCTTGAAGGCCCCTATAGGTGTGGTAAACATGCCTTTCCATTCATCACCTTGATACATTCTGATATTGTTGTAACCTCATCTGAGATCTAGAGTGGTAAACATGTCTGATCCTTTAAGGCAATCAATTAAGGTAAAAATGAGTGGGAGTGGATATGAATTCTTGACAGTCCACTCATTGAGATACCTATAGTCAATGACCATTCATTTCCCACCATCTTTTTTACCTATGAAAAAGACAGGAGATGTCTAAGGTAATTTTAAGGGCCTAATATACCCTTTCCTTGTTTCCATTTCAACAAAATTCCTAACTTCAGTCATTTCTTTGTCTGAGAGTGGAATAATCCATCCTTTCTTTGATATAAACCCTTCTTTTAGGTCTACCTGGTGATCCCATGGTTTTCTTGTCAGCATTTTTTCTGATTTTTCCTAGGAAAACATATTCAGAAATTTATGGAACTCTTTTGGTACCTGATCCTTTAGTGCCATTTCATTAGTATTGATTTGATGAAGTGGTATTGGTTTTCCTGGAATTAGTACCATTTTCTTTTGCCAATCTATAATAGGATTATGTTTCTTGAACCAATCATACCCTATAATGAGATCCATTTTGCCTAATTTTGATACCAGTGCCAGTAGCACTTCTTCATGTGCTTTTCCATGTGCATCTGTAAATTCAATGGTAAGGAGGACTTTACTTTGTATCTGTTCTCCTAATCCCTTGGTACCATCTGCATTGTACACCTCTACCTGTTGTTCAAGAGGTGATTGCATTAATCTATGTTAGAAGACAAAGTCAATGTCCACAAATGTTACTACTGCTCCTGAATCAATTAAAGCATGGATAGTTCCACACTTATTCCATTGTTCATTTCGGATTCCTTTTATCTTTATCTCTAATAAAAATTTGTCTCTTCCTTTTATTATTTTGAGGTTTTTATAAATATCTGTTAAAGGTGAATTTCAAATACATAATGAATTGATACCTTTTTCTTTTATTTTTTCTGAGGAATTAAGCACTGATTTTATGCCATCAGCCAAGCTCTTTCAAGACCCCTCATTGGCAGGTAAAACAACTGTATTCATAGGACAAGAATTAAATAGTACAGCAGCAGAAAAGGGAGAAAAATGACCTCAATTACCTCAATTGATTGAAGTTACATTTATTTTAAAGATTTTTGTTCTAAAGAAAATTTGTCCAGCCAATAAGCCCTTGCAGCTTCTCCATACATACTATTCTCTGGAATTTCTTCTATTCCAGAGGTTGTCACTTTTTGCTTAGCAGCATCTGCTGCCAGTACTCTCATGTCCACCATGGGTGCTTCATATGTGTTAGGCTGCCCTTCAACCAGTACAAAGTCCCCAAAAGTTACTACCTGTCTTCTGGCCCTATTTTGTGCCAGGGCACCAGCTGAATCCTTCCTTGGGTTAAAATTAGAGGGAGGAGTAAAAGAGAGGTTTGAGCAACAGTCTTTAGCCAAGTGGCCCCATTTGTGGCATTTAAAACATTCTTTACCACAATAGTTGACCACTCCTATCTCCATTGGAGCCCCTTTCCCTGGCTGAGTTTCTGTGGCAGTAAACCATGGTGGTTGCCACTAAAAATGAGGCTGAAAATGATTTGTTGGAGAATTGGAGAGATAAGGAGGAGGACCTCTGGGTAACTGCCATCTATTGACAGGAGCTCCTTACTCAACTGCCATGTGCTCAAAAGCACAACCTATAACTTGGAACTGATTGATTAGCTTCGAGACATTTTCCTCCAATCCTTGCAACATTGCATGCTGATAGATCCTATATTGCACCTGCTTCCTGAGCAATTTCATAGTGTGATATTCATCAATCTCCACATCTTTCTGCAAGATGATAAAGTCCTGCAGATAATCGTCAATCCTCCCTATATGCCTCAAACCTTCTAATTTCTTTAGAGCTTCATAAGTAAGCTCATTGATATGAAAATATCTTTTGATGTCCTCAAAAAGATCCTTCTTGCTGGGCCATTGATCCTTGTCCAGACAATCTTCTAGGATTAGCTGGGCATAGCCCTCCACCTTTCCTTCCATTCTGGAGAGTACTCCTGCAGTCCTTGTTTGATTGTTCTTTCAATCAATACTATTCTCCCACACTCTAACCTTTGCCCACCATAACCTCCACTTTTTTCTGTCACCATTCCACTTACCTGGGTCCACAACCTTCCTTCCCATACCTTTCCTCAATTCTTTCAACAAATCTTCCATACTATTTCCTTCTGACATTTCCCTAAGCTTGGAAGGTGATAATGGATCTGGATGGTAACAACCTTCTAACCACCCTGGATCGCTCAACTGTAGTGGATCCTGGGTTGAAAATTCGAAGGGGGATTCCTCAATGGAAGGGCTGGACTTGGGTAGCTCTACCTGACTTTTGTACTCCTCCTCTTCTTGCCTTGGAGTGGACACATTTGACTAGAGAACAACAAATGCAAGGGGGGGTACAGACCAAGTAAAGGCCTCTGGGTTTCCTGAGCACAGAGGAGGGCCTAAGTGATTTTAGTCTTTCACTAGCTGCTACTTTCCTGTCTCTGGCTTTGGTCACTTGAAAATTGAGAGCCATTTGCCTATCAAAAACATTGAACTTCTTTTGAAACTCCTCTCTCCCTTGTTCATTTCCTAAAAATCCTAATATAGCCTCATTGATAAGATTCCTAAGTTCTTCTTTGTGCCCCCAAGGATAAGCAACTTTGTAGGGCATAAAAAATAATGTGACCTGTTTCTTTCTTTCTGCACAGACCAAGTATTGGAGTCTTGCACAAGTGAAACACAACTACTAGATGCATTGACCTAAAACACCTAAACCTTGGTGTGTGCTGATCTTCCTAAGTCCTGGGTAGTGCTTTTATGCTAGTGGCACTGAACTAGGCAAAATATAGAGAGAAAAGGGTAAGAGCCAAGTGGAACAAGAACAGAAAGGTTCAAGTGCATAAGACTGGGAAAACCCAGGCTTGAGCTGACCTTCTTTTATATTGTTACAGAATGCACACAGACCATGTAAATGGTGCTGGCCCTAAAGTACTGTACAGTAATCCAACCAATAGCATAAAGAGAGCAGGGACCTAGAAATCCATGATGCAATCATGATGCATGACTTCATAGTCTAGATTGCTCTAGACCTGTGCCATGTGAAGAGGTAAAAGGTGTGAAATGTGAAAAGGTGAAATAGTGAAAATGTGAAGAGGTGAAGAAGTGAAAGTGTCACGTGATGTGACAATGTGAAGAGCTACAGTAGTAAGAAGATAAGTCCAAAAAGAGTAAAATTGAAAAAGTGCATTATAACAGGTTAAAAGAATCTGATATGTTCACAACATTAGATCTTACATGGGAATACAACAACATTTGATTATGAGAAGGTAATAAATGGAAAGGAGCATTCACCACTCCAATAGGGGCTTTTGAGCTAGTGGTAATGTATTTTGGAATATGCAACAGTTCTGGCACATTTCAAACTATGGTTAATGATATTTTCTATGATTTATGGGCTTTTGTCATAGTTTATATTAATGATATCATAATCTTCTCTAAAGAAAAGTCCAAATAAGAACATGCAGATTTGGTTCAACAAGTTCTGCAAAGATTACAAGATCATGATCTATTTTTGAAACTATCAAAATGCTACTTTATGCAAGAGAAAGTGAATTACTTAGGAATGGTTGTGTTTAAAGACAGGGTTGAGATACAGATGAATAAGATCAAAGCTATTCAAGATTGGCCTGTTTCATGCACCATCAAACAAGTTCAAGCATTTCTTGGCTTGGCAAACTATTATTGACACTTCATTCAAGATTTTGCTGACATTGCTAGACCCTTGAATGATCTCAAAAAAAAGAATTGATTATTTACATGAAAAGGTGCTCAACAAAAGGCTTTTGTTATATTAAAAAACATCATGAGCTCAGCATCTTTTCTTGTTTACCCTGACTTTTCTAAACCCATTTGAGTTGAAATGGATGCATTAGACATTGCTACTGGTGCAGTTCTCTCCTATCTGGTGGATGGTCACTGGTATTCTGCAGTATATTACTCCCACTCTCTAGCACCTGCAGAAAAGAATTATTCTATATATAATAAAAAGTTACTGGCAGTTATCTGAGCACTCAAGGAATGGCATCACCTTCTTGTAGATTATCTTGATTTTGAGATCTGGACAGACCATCAAGCTTTAAAGTATTGAAGGAAACCTCAGGATCTAACTTCTTGGCAAGCACATTGGGTTGAAACCTGTTGCAGTGGTAATCTGGAACAGTGTACAAAGGAGCCAAACCCTAATCAAGGGCTAGTCAATGTCAGTTTCAGTGAAAGTAAAGCAAAGAGAAGTATATGAGCAAACACAAGTACTAGATGATACAAGTGCTCAAGACTGGGGCTTGAGACATGCTAAGGCTATAGTATTTATATGCTACAGAATAGTGCATGGACCAAGACCCTGATGGGAATTCTCCCACAGACCCTGAGATACCATCAAAAAGAATAGAAGCCTCCATGAAAATAGCCAATGGCTGAAAAGGAGTGAAGCTTCTAAAACAAAAGAAGATGGAAATTAAATACAGGCTAAAGACATGAGGCTAACCCTATGCCCTGGGTCTAGACCAGTCATGTGACCCATCACATGCCTAGATAAGATAAAAGATTAGATAACCACATGGAAAGATAAGATAAGGTCACATGATCAAAGTTTGAAAAATGCGAACTATAACACTACTCTCTTTTTAGGTCTTGGATTCCAGATGAGACACCTCTAGAGCTACAGCTTCAGTGTGATTTTGGTAAGGCTTGAATAACAAATGAAATAATGAAAGATCCATGTTAAACAGATGATGGGGAGCTGAAGAATGCAACTTGTGAAATTTTTTAGTTAACTCTGCAAAATTGACTAAATAGTCTTTTGTTTGCCAAGTATGATCATTTTTGCCATAACCAGTCCAATGAACTAGATACTCCAATTGACCTTTTCATATTTGTAAATCCACAATATGATCCACTTCATATTCTGCATGCCCTTTGTCTGTAATAATGATTGAATCTGGGGCAAGAATATCTTGACCTCTCAAAGAAGGTAAATATGGTTTGATTCTTGAGATATTGACAGTGGGATGAATCCACACTGTAGATGGCAGTTTGAGACAAACTGCATGCGGAATTACTTCCAGAATCTTGAAAGGACCAATCCATTTCTTGAATAACTTTTTGGAAGGATATGGAAGTGTTAAATTTTTTGTTGACAGCAAGATTAGCTGTCCCTTTTTGTATACAAAACCCTTATGGCTAGAAGGCAAAGGTCAGGTTCCAGCACCTTAGTGGTGCATAAATCTGAGAAAAGATCATACTTCAGAAACTCTGGAGATGTCTGAAGACTTTCAGAGGAATTTGGAAAGGGTTTCATTGATCAGATGGGACTCAGCTTCACCTTATGTGGTGTGCCCTTGCACTTTCTGGTGTTCTGATTTACATAGATGTCAGAGGTGGTGAAGAGGGCTATCTCAGCACTCAACAAGATGAATGGGCAAGATGAGGAGAGTCAAGCCTAGTCATGGGGGTGGGATCTTATAATTTCTTCAAGGATATTGCTTGGCCCTAGAGGTGCTCTGAAGTAACCTGAAGGGTCAGAGTGAGCCTAAGGGCTTAGGCAGAGTGAGGACAACAACAAGAAAGTGTTTATATTAATATTTGTACTGAGATATAAGATACAGGACTATAGTACTTATATCTCAGAGAGGCAGAACTATCTAGGAGTATAGCAAAGTGAGACAGGTGCAAACTCAGAAGCAAAGCAGATGTCTAAATATCTAAGAAATAAATGGAGATG
>JBBPKN010000953.1:0-24476 GCA_038089275.1 Pulveroboletus cf. rosaemariae | reverse complement strand
TGCCAGATGCTTCGGTCGCAAGTGGAGCTTCCACCTGAGAGCGGCTCTGTGAACAAAGGAAGGACAAAGAGCCGTCCTCTGTGAGCTCACCATTCGGCCTTTGTCCATCCTTCTTCTGCTGCCTGGTTAATGATATGCTGCTGCATTGCCTCGGCACCAACAGCTCTCACGGCCCCTTGACGATCATAGTACAGAATGGATGGTATCTTGAAGTCTCCTGCGACGTGTTCTAGGGCAGGATACCTGAATAAGTCACGCATCAGCACCATCCACTTCGGCGCAGAGTCTCACTTTACCTCGAAACACCAAGGATCTTTGGAACCTGCCCAGGATCGAGTACGCAGTACGAGACTCCGCTGAACGTCGTACCAACGTCGAAGGCAAGCACCAACTTGCGAGAGAGACCACTATACGGCTCGAGAGAGGACATACTGCACACTCAGATGGCTGTGGAGGTTAAGAGACTGGAGAATTGCAAGGCGCAGGTACCCATAAAACACAGATTACCACAGCTTGAACACCAGATAGGGACCATGGCTGGCATGCGCTGACGGACAGGATAGCGCAATCAACGGCTGTGCCCACAGGAGGTGACTAAATCTACGTAACATGAGGACCAGTACTTCGATTGGGAAGTGGAAGTGCGCACAAACCTAGCGACATTTCGCAAATACCGGCCGAATTTCTCTTGGAAAGCCTAGCTTGAACCCGTCAGACTCGTCAGCTCTATGGCGTCTGCACTGGGTCTGTCATTCGTCCTGTCCTAGCTAGCTTTCTGAAGAACACATCGAATACGATCGAGATTCACTACAATGCCGCATATCCAGGTTCATCGTGGTCCATCTTCATCACTGGACACCTTATCGATGGTCATCCTCCTTGTTCTCCACCATTTCATGTTCGCTGTACCCCTTGTCAGCGAGTTCATTGTCGATCAAACCTTGATGTACCGCCAAAGCTACATGCCGTCTCATTTCGTCTGGCGGGCATGGATCTGTTAGAACATAGTGATTGATCGGAGTTGTAGCGGCATAGCGGAGAAAGATGGGCTGTCACTTCCACCATAGAGCTGACTTCATGCCTTACATCATTGCCATCGTTGCAATGTTGTTGTATCTTACCTCCATGATCATAGTTAGTGGTGCTGTGACACGAACTTATCCACGAAGCGTACTTAATGCAGAAAAGGAATGAAACTCCAAAGGTAGGGAACATTATGAGGGTTTGGTATGACCTACTCCGGCAGGCGATCAACTCCGGTCGGCTATGCCTTATAACCGACTCCGGAGGGCTGTGCCCGTGAACTAAGTGAAGTAGTGAATTATATTCATGGTAATTAGGAAAGGAAGTAAAGGAGAATGTTCTTTCATGCTGGTTGTAATGACATCACTTAAATGCTGTTGGTCAGTCATCATGGTGTTGTTGGTATCAAAAATCAGGCTAACTAGCATTGTATAGATGAATTCCCCATTACTTACTCTCTTTGTATTTCCTTTTTCAGACTACCGCCACATGGACGTTCCCTCCAGTCCATTACCATTGACTGGGCTAATTGCCTATACTTATAGATCACTGCGCCTTCCAATAGTTGATATTGTGGCGGTGGTGATATGTCGAGTGTAGGAACGTGACGTTAATACATACTCATCCCCTTTCCTTTTTTTTCATTCGGTGTCGAGTCCGCCATGTCGTACAGTCGAGTAGGTCCCTGCCGGCGTGGACCTATAGGGTATACAGTCCTCCACACATTTACTCAAGGGGAACTCGTATTGAAAGTTGGGAATCGCCATATGTGAATACAAGGAAAGACATCACAATTCTCACCATGGGCAGACGATACGCGAACTAGTCTTCGTAAACGATGGAAGCTGGACTCCTGTCAAAGTCTTCAGGTCAGGAGACCCCATCAGCCGACTCCACAACCTGGATCGTACCTCTTCTCCACTCCCTACACATCATGTCAGCGGCACTGTTCTCTCCACACTGGTACAAGGACAAGAACGAACCTCGTGCTTCCAGCTTATCTGCGCTTTCAACTCCGTGAGGCCAAACAGCAGGATCACGTCAAAGTCAAGCCGATAATACATCCCCCCTCCAGGTGCATGTTGCGCATACAGGGATGCAGCGAGCTTAGAGGTGTCAGCAACCACATGACACATGGTGGTGAAGGATTCTTGCGTTTGAGATCGCTCGTTAGTGATGTGCATTAGCCACATCGTCATCAGACCTACCAGGCTCTTCATCTACCCATTTGGGGTCGACAAGGTCTCCTCTGTATGCGAGAATGGCCTCCTTTACCTCGGCCAAAATAGACCACGAGGTTCCAGTCCTGAAAAACGAATACTTGAATTCTTGTTGCTCCGAAACTTGAACGCCCTATCAAAACCGAGTGAAGAACCGATATCAACTGGCGATAGGTGCAAACCTTTTTCAGTATTGACTGGAACCCATCCGGTAATCTCGTCTCTCCCGCTAGTGAAGTGAATTTCGTGTGTTGTCTCTTTTGGTGATCTGCAAGGGACGGAGTGTATTGTACGTTGCACTTTATCCCATATGTGTATCTTGATGCTCGGGAGCTAACGAATGGATCAACGTAGGAAGTCACAGCACCGATTGCGACGGCCTTGTAACTGAAGATGCCATAAGTACGACACCATTATGCTGCCACGACACATACAGGTTACTCGGATCACTCGAAGGTCGGCATAGGTGTATCTCCGAAAACACCGGATGCTGCTGAAGACGGCGATATAAGAAGTCACTAGCAGAATAACCGCCCACTAGGAAAACATGCTACAGGGCATCGTCAAGCCGCTGTCATAAACACAACGTCAAAATCAGCATCACCTTGATTTCGATTCCTAATCTCCTCGCTGCCCGTCGCTGCTCCTCAAAGGCTTGAACGATCGCTGTTACAGAAGGTTCGAAAAAGCTTGCAACGTCTTCTCTGTACCAATATCAAATCTCAGTCCTCTACACTGAACATAAGAAACTCCTTACCCAGCCAACTTGAGCTGGCCGGACCGAATATTATGCTGGGGATCGTTGTCGAGTATACTTCCGAACCTGATTACTTGAGGACTGCCAGGGTTACGGAACCCCAATTTTGTGGTTTTGTCGAAAGTATCGCTCATCAGCTGGATCATGGCGGGCGACCCGTATCTTGAGTTTCCAAGTTTTGCTGTGGCAGGATGTAACGTTAGAAGGCGTCACGGAAGAACGAATGGCCCACACCCTCGAGAAATTTGTGGGCTCTCTGTGTGACGACAACAGCTCCTTGCAGACGACCTATGCAAACAACATATTAGACAGAAATATCCAGATCCGTCGCAGAAGCTATTACATTCTGCGGGTGCAATCTCCTTAAAGTCCCTGAAAGGAGATGATTTGATGGAGTAGGCACTCAGGTCGATAGTACCGCCTCCAGCATCGATAATGACGACGCCTTGCTTTTCCGAATTGTTGGAGCTAGCAGTCGGCAGGCTGGAGAGCGAATCCGATCCCAAAACGTGCGTGACACAATAGTAAAGGCTGGCTTCACCCTCTGTCAGCAGGTGGATTCGTTCACTCCGCTCCTCTCCGCTAGGTACCAGCCCTGCAATCACAGCAGCTTGACGAATCTGCTGCTGCTGTAACCCTTCCCATCCATTCGGATGCGTGAGGATGAATTCGATATTGTTCCGCAGAGAGTTCCACATGAGAGTACCACTAGCGTGCGACTCGATGATGTGGCTGCGAGCACAGCCGAAGAGATATTGAATGAAATCCCCGAGAACCTGGACGGCACTTTTACCGGGGGGAAGGGGTGGGATGTCTTCGTCTTTGACATCTGATGATGTCAAATGCTTCGGTCGCAGGTGGAGCTTCCACCTGAAAGCGTCTTTGTGAACAGACGAAAGACAGAGTTGTCCTCGATGAGCTCACCATTTGGCCTTTGTCCATCTTCCCTCTTCCGCTTGGTCAATGATATCCTGCTGCATCGCCTCAGCGCCGACAGCCCTCACGACCCCTTGACGATCATAGTACAGAATGGATGGTATCTTGAAGTCTCCTGCGACGTGTTCTAGGGCAGGATACCTGAATAAGTCACGCATCAGCACCATCCACTTCGGCGCAGAGTCGCATTTTACCTCGAAACACCGAGGATCTTTGGAACCTGCCCAGGATCGAGTACGCAGTACGAGACTCCGCTGTACGTCGTACCAATATCGAAGGCAAGAACCAACTTGCGAGAGAGACCATTATACGGCTGGAGAGTAGACATAATGTGTGCTCAAACCGCTGTGGAAGCTGAGAAACCAGGGAGCGTGGAGCAGGGAGGTGCAGGTACCCTTAAAACACAAGTTACCACAGATTGGGCACGGGACAAGAACCATGGCTGGTATGCGCCAACGGCTATATCAACAGATGAATCCACAGCAGCAGGTGACTGAGTCAAAGGAAGTTCGATGCAACACGAGGAGCACCTTAACTGGATGGTCGAAGATCCTGGTGCTACTCAGCAAGTTCACCGTCACGTACCAGTGGCCATCCATACCCTTATCTCTCGGCTTTATGAAGCTTCCCCGAACCCGAAACGGTTTATCGGTACGATATTATGCATCAGGAAGATCATCAGGTCATCGTAGATGGACACGAGGCAGGAACCCTAGTGGGCACGCGTAAACGGGCAGGTGTCTGGGTCCAAGGGTGTTTGATACGACCTGAGGAACACCCTAACTGGATGGTCGAAGATCCTGGTACCTACTCTCCGTTGCCCTAGGACTCGCGTTGGCCTTGCGACCGTCCGGTAGTCGCCGTCGATTCGCTTTATGGTTTTAGGATACCTAAGCGAGACGTCGTCTGCCAGATGCACATGGGCGGGCCTGACACGTAATGTGGGAACGGCCTGCTACCATCTCATCTCTTGACATCCACCGCGTACTTTGTACCACCGTCAACATCGACCATCGTTTCCCTGAGCGGGAGATAGAAATGCTAGCATTCGCCAGGCAAACTCTACAACTTCAAAGCTTCCTGGATAGTGTGCAATGGGCAATGGGGACCGGGGCGCTAATTCCTGCAATAAGTAGCAACGTTTTTCCCTCGGCCTCGCTGGCTAGTCTGGTGACCAGACTGTGCGACGATTTGCTTGCCGCATATCTCCGCATCCTATAAGCGTCCATCTTTGAATCAGGCCCATGGCTCCCTCCAACCTCGTCCAACCAACTTGTAATGCTCCAGCGTCAGTTCATCCTTGAACCCGACGCGGAATACCCACTCTATATCACTGCCAAACAGTTCTTTCGCACAGATTTGGAGGCGAGCCAGGATGACCGTGATGCATTCACACTGGTTCTCCTACACTCTACCAGCTTTCACAAGGAAACTTGGGAGCCTACCTTGCGGCATCTCTTCGAGGACGTAGAGCATCAAAGTCACCCCATTCGTTTGAAGCTCAAGTGTGCATGGGCCATCGATTGTCCCAACCATGGTGAATCTGCAGCACTGAACGAGCGCGCTCTCCAACTGCCGCCATTCTACCGCAATTGTGCGTCTTCCACAACCCCTAGTCGAGTTGCCTTTGTTGTTCGGATTCAGAACGCTGATGCAATGCGACCATGTCCAGTTGGGTGCGAAAAGTACGCCGAAGCAGCGCATCGTTTCATGCTACACGGCCCCACGCTTCCCACTCCAGTTGATTTTCGGCGCGAGAGACTTGTCGGGATCGGCCATTCGCTCGGAGGGGTGGGCATGTCCGTTGGCTCCACCTTGCGTGCACGTTCTTCTATTCAACGGGTTCTCCAGATCGATTTTACCGACGATCGCGCCTACCATTCATTTCTGTGCCTTGATCCTGATCGAACCTTTGCTCAGCGCTGAAGGACTAGACAAGTTGAAGGACCTACAAACTTATCTCGTCAATAGCGCATACGGGCGGCGTGACGTGTGGCCTAGTCGGCCGAGCGCATTGAGATATTATCTCAAAAGAACACGCTGGGATCCTGGCGTCCTGGACAGCTACGTGGTAGTTCATCCACTGTTGTGATATCTTGGAGCAGAATCATGATAGAACCGTCATTGCACAGCGACATGGACTGAGGCCGTGCGAAGGAGGCGGGCACCAAACAGAGGATCACGCAGTGACTCTGGCGTGCTCACGAGAAGAAGAAGTGGTGGGTATTCCCGTGCTTTGCAAGACTGGGTGTATACGATCTCTCCTAGACTATGTACCGGGACAGGACAGGTCCCCAGAGAGGCATCGAGTCACTGAACGAGCTGACTACGACGACACCCGTTGGCGTGATTTTCGGTGGCAAGAACGACTACATGTAAGCACACCTGCCCCTACTGACCGTACCTTGAAAGTAATGGATCACAGACCTCGTGGTGTACAAGACGCTCTTGTAGATCCGGCCTCGGGAAGACGCATTCAGGTGGTGAGTCGTATGGAAGGGGTGGGACATCTGGTTTGTTCGGGGCACATCCAGCCATGACTGAGCTGACCGCGCCCTTGTCTCAGATCCCCCAGCATGTGCCGGGCGAATTGAGTCGGGTTATTCTCGACGTCTGGTGCAAACTTGTTTCCCCTGTCGACACTTCAAGCAGGCTCTGACTACGCTTGTGCTACATTGCTAGGAGAGGGGACTGTCACGGTTTGCAGACGAAATAGTCGGGATGGCGAATGGTTATGTACGCTGTCAGCCGATGCGTTGACATTCAGAAATGTCCAGCATGTCCAACACTTTGTGCTACCATCTGTCGTTGAAATAGCCAGCACCCTTCAGAGCCCGTGGGAGTTATTCAGCTCTTCTCTGCACATTCACTCGAAGCTGCTGCTTGCAGACCTTGAGCTGGCGATTTCGCCTTTTTCAGGTCCATGGCCACTGATTTTTGGGCAAGTTCGCACTAGTGCGCGGGTTGGGTCAGGTCCTCAGAAAAGTCGGCTCACCAGGCTATGTTAGCAAGCGATGGATCATTGACCGTGCAACGCTCCGGCAGGCTCGCACCGACGACCTCCAATACGTTGACGACCCCGAGTACTTTATGTACTTTTCCATCTTCTTCGCCAATGGTGCGTGCGCGCTGCTCCCTTCCACAGTGGCAGACGTCGAATGACACGTCCACTGGCCTCCGGGGTGGTCTTCTTTCTTTTCGTTTCGAAACACCAGTGATCACGAAGCTCGGAAAGAAGCTGAATTTTCGACAACGCGTGATCGCGACGGCGATTGTCTTCTTTCGCCGGTTTTACGTCAAGAACGCCTACTGCGAAACGGACCCGTTCGTCGTGATCGCTGCATGTTGTTATGTCGCTGGAAAAGCGGAAGAGTCACCCGTGCATATCAAGAACGTCGTCGCAGAAGCCCGTTTGTTCTTTAGCCGTACGTCTCTCAAAGACGGGTACAGTCGGTGGATCTCAATGACATGCATTTTTTGGGGGGGTGTAGAGCAACCGTATGCGGTCAAGTCGTTTCCATCTGACAATTCAAAGCTTGCAGAAATGGAGTTTTATCTCGTCGCAGATCTGGAGTGTGACTTGACTGTCTTTCAACCCTACCGGACACTCATGGCACTGTGTAAGAGAGCGGGCGGCAATGAATCGATGGCTGAAGCAGGGGAGGTAGGCGTAGAGACCGGCGATGGACCACGGTATTGGGGCACGGGCGAGGGGCAACTAGAGTTGAGCGATGACGCACTCCAACTCGCTTGGTGGGTCCCCTTATTTCTTCTTTCTGGGAGTGCTCAAGATCTTTAGGTCTGTCATTAACGATACCTACCGATCCGACCTCTGTCTGTTGTACCCACCACACCTCCTCGCTATCACAGCCTTGTACCTCACCCTCGTTCTCCACACTCCCACGCGAGACGTCGTCCTCCAAAAATCACCCTCAAACCTCCCGAACCCGAGCGATACCCACACTCACACCAATTCTCTACGTCGATCCTCGCGCCAAGCGTGCATCTCGTCCACCGAATCCAAGAAACCGCAGGATATCATCGGCTTCTTTGCGGGGCTGAACGTGTCCATGTCTCTCATCTCCACGATCGCGCAAGAGATGATCTCGCTTTATTCCGCGTGGGAACGCTATCAGGAAGATGGGGACGCGAGCGGTGTGTTCCAATCAGGTGCACAGACACAGACACGTTCTGGGTCGCCGTATTCGTTGTCAGCCGTCACGACGATGGCAAGAGGGAGTCTGAAAAGCAGGAGCAGGAGCCATAGTCACAGTTGTCAGGGAACGCCCGCTGAGGGCACAGAGGAACCACTGGGGAAGATGGAAGGCGTAGGCGTGGTGACGCCGCTGATGCTCGTCCAGTTGTTGACGCGAATGCGCGAGAGCAAGCTGTCCGATCTGGGGCATTCGAAGCATGGGCGACCTGTCGTTGTCGACAAGCGGTTGGAGCGGACCCAGGCGGCGGGGTAAGAAAGGCACTACTGACTTGGCTCACCACGGTATATTTTCCGCTCTATCATAGCTCCCTGTTGGAAACGTATCGCATTCGTCCTTCATTCCATACATACACCATGCACACGAAGGCCGGATGACCAGCCAATCAGCAATAGCGACATGGCCTGATGACCAATCCGGTTTAATAACTGCGTGAGACATTTGTGCCAATTTGAGGCACCAATCCTATTTAGGAATGTGCTGCGTATCACAGGATTTGTCAGACAGCACTTTTTTGGAAACCTTTGTCAGTGTACACTAATTATGAGTTTCGGAGCTTCGGAGGAGTCTGGGATTTAGAGCGGAGATCGAATGCTTGCCGACCACGAGCCAGCCGCTCGCTCGAGACTTGCCACCGCCTATCACTTGTATCTTGTCTGCGTGTCGACCGTGCGCGCACTCGGGTACTCATCTGTCGCTCGAGAATGCGCCTGTACCTGCAATGGACGCGTTCCGAGTGGTTTGGGAAACATTGTCATCGACGCTTGCGACTTGATCCGTCTGATGAACTGGTCATATTGAATTCTGGCTCACGGGATGATGCGGATTACCGAGCAGCTTTGATCGGCACAAGTTTCTACAAGCGAGCTCTCCACAGCGTTGATAAACGGTCGACAGAACACTTCCTGATCATTCAACATGTCCTTGCCGCCCTTCGACCACAGCTATCAGTCCAAGTTCACCGATGTACCCAACCCGGCATGGTCTTATTGTCAGCGGGTCGATAGCACACCTGCTGGCCGCGAATGGCTGGAAGGCGAGAAGCAGGGATGGACGACCATCAACACGGCAGAGTACGATCGTATGTAAGGCCTCCCATCCTTGTCTCTTTATGCGATCTGATCGTCGACCACAGGAAGCTCTACAAGTTGATGATTAGTGGCATCGTGCCCCGGCCAATCGCCTTTGTCTCTACCATCTCCGAGGATGGCGTTGAGAACTTGGCACCCTTCAGGTGTGTAGTCGTCATTGAGCTCATTCCCGTATGGCATGTTGATCATCGACGTACTTGCCATCTGCGCAGTTGGTTCAACATGGTGCGACGTTGTACGACTCCCGCACATACCTGCTAACAACCTAGTGTTCAGGTGACGCATTCGCCACCGCTCGTGTCCTTTTGCTGCTCGAATCTACCCACCCGGCTCAAGGACACGGCTCACAACGTCAAAAACAGCAAGAACGGCTTCACAGTGAACATCATCAGCGAGCCATTCTTGGAGAATGCAAACGTCACGTCAACTGATGCCCCACCGGAGTTTGACGAGTGGACCATCTCCGGGTTGACCAAAGCACCTAGTGTACTGCACCTCTTTCCCTTTTTTGGGACCTTTGGCTGACCGAATCTCACAGGTGTACGTCAAGGCACATAGGGTCAGGGAGAGCGCGTTCAGCATGGAATGCGAACTCTTCCAGGCGATCGATATAGTCCACCCCACGACTGGAGAGTCCACGAGCACTTTTATGCTAGCCCACGTCAAGTATATCCACGTTCGCAATGACATGTGGACCGATCGTGAGGCGATCGACTTCACCAAGTTCAAGCCCATGGCGCGCTTGGGAGACATATCCTACGCTCGCGTCGGCGATGCAATCAGGATACCCCGTCCTGTCTGGGCTACAGAGGAGAGTAAAATAAGGGAGGCCTTGGAGCGTTCCTAGACACGACTCGCACCTCTGCATGTATCGGAGGGATACCAATAGAGGACTTAGTCTAGCCAGATTCCGACGGAACGTCACGCTTGGTTTCCACCCGCCACCGTGCCATATTTTCCGCCGCCAAAGAGTATCGTACATGACAAGCCGTGAGTCACCGTGTGCTCCTGCGGTCTAACTAGGGTTGCTGCAAACGGCCGTCGGTACTGAAAACCGTCTTGAGCTCCAAGTTCCACAAGTTGAAAATAGCCGACCTCCGCAGTCAGCTTGCCTTGCCTTGCAGCAACACCAAGCTCACCCCCCGCATCCAAGTGGGCTGAAAGCGGCGGTATGTACACTCAGCGAAATCCACTCGGTAGTCGAGCCGTTCAGAGAGTGATCACCATCGCCGGTCGCTATCCCAGTACGACGCTCTCAACCCAGGCAAGTCATCCGGTCTCCATTCACGCGCTATGGCCCGTCGCCCCTGCCAAGCGGCGGCTGTGGGAGTGCCACCAGTGACGTGCTTTTAAATTTAACTTGCCCCGCTGATATCCGTGGATGGAGCGACGTACTTGGCTGATTGATTTAAACGTCTCCCCAGCAGCCCGTCTGTCACCGACATCGCAGGACAACAACAGCAACAAGAGGAAGATGTCCCTGCCTCCCTTTGACCGCAGTCTCGGTAGCAAGTACACCCAGCCGCCCAACCCAGCCTGGTCATGGTGCCAGAAGATCGACACTACTCCCGACGGTCGGGCGTGGATGGAGGGAGAGGAACAGGGGTGGAAGACCGTCGCCACCGCAGAGGAGGAGCCAAGGTAAAGAAACAAAATCAAACCGAAAAATCGAGAGAGAGATGCATGGTGTGACACCGTTCGTTTTTCGATAGCAAGTTGTACGCCCTGATGATCAGCGGCATCGTTCCTCGGCCCATCGCCCTCGTCTCTACCGTCTCTGAGGAAGGCGTCGAGAACTTGGCCTTATTCAGGTGTGTGTGACGACGGTCCCTCCTCGTCTTGCGCACGCCCCTTCCGTTTCGGCGCGGGCTAGGTGGTCATTAGCTGATCCCGTCGCTATTATTTTCACAGCTGGTTTGGAATGGTGAGTCTACAGGGGCCACCCCACCACCCTTCCTCCCTCTTCCAATCAATGTGACCTCGTACCGCTCAAGATAAGCAACTGCCCCCCCGTCGTCGCCATTGCCTGCCTCAACGCAGCCTCAGGCGGACTCAAAGACACGACCGACAACGTCAAGAACAGCGCCGGCGGTTTCGTCATCAACATCATCAGTGAGCCCTTTATCGAGCTCGCCAACGCCACATCGATGGATGCCCCGCCGGACGTGAGCGAATGGCCCCTGAGCGGACTCACAAGGTTGCCTAGCGTGCGTGTCACATCCGCATACGCGTCTGAATCGCTGGGTCGGGATTGACGATTGCCATTGCCCCCTCCCCCCTCCCCCCCTGGGATATGTCGCGCTTTGGGTCGGTGCTCCGCGCCGCCTGACATGACCCGCTTTATGTTGGGCTTGGACACCCATGTAGACGCACGTCAAGGCGGCCCGCGTCAAAGAGAGTGCGTTCGGGATGGAATGTCAGCTGTTGCAGATGACCCCTATTGTCGACCCTGCTTCGGGCGTGACCACGACGACACTCATCCTCGCGCACGTCAAGTACATTCACGTCCGCAGGGACATGCTGACCGAGCGTGGGACGGTCGACATCACCAAGTTCAAGCCGGTCGGGCGCCTGGGCGATAACTCGTACGTGCGGGTCGGCGACGCGTTCAAGTTGCCACGACCGTCTTGGGCAAAGGATGAGACCAGGGTTCGGGAGGCAGTCGAGGGGACTTGTATGGATTAATACGATTAGATCAATAACATGCGCACATGCCACCGTCTAGAGCGCGTCATCTCAGCGGACTCCATCAGATGCCTTCTGTATTTCTCCATACACACCACCCACGCAAGAAATAATGCCTGAATACGATACAAACAGCCAAGGTGCAAGTCCACGCCAGCCAAGTCAGATACATTTACTCTGGCACGTCCCCCGCCTGGGGGTACAACTCGTGTGCAACCTGGTCTGCTAGCGCTTCCTCGTGGTCCAATGGTCCCTCTGGCTTTCTCTCCACCGGGACCGCAGCCTCTTGTTCCACCGCGGGCTCATGCACCAACGATGTCTCGGCCGTCTCCCAAGTTTCACGAGCACCTGCCGCACCCGTCTCTGTGGCACCCTCGCTCCCACCACGCTCCAAAGCCGTATCGCTCACCCCCTCCCCACCAACCACACTCACCGCCCGCTCTTCGTCCTTCTCGTCCAAATCGTGCCTCGCCACGCTCGTCTTCGCCTCTCGCTCGTCCTTTGCAAAGACATCTTTGCCAGGCTCTGCAACGATCCCCGACGGTATCAACGTATTCAGATCGGGTGCGGCGAGTTCGTGAGCGTCATCAGCGACCATCGCATCCTGTTCGTCGCCAGCCGTGGCCTGTACAGGGATCGTCGCTGGCGTCGGACTTCTATTGTACTGCGAATACTATCCAGTCACCCGCCCAAAAAAAAAAATCACGTCAGCACTTTGACCCATCAAAGAAACAAGGAACTCACGTCGTCCAAGAAGTCGTTGCTTCGCAACGTAAAGCATTTTCATACGATCGGCGTCACCAAGAAAAAGAGAACACCTACCAGGCAAAGTCCCACGTCTTTACCCACTGCGCACTCTTGCACTGCGTCTTCGTCCACGGGTTTCCATACGTCAGGGGGCTAAAGTTGGAAAAGTTCCAAACTGCTATGATTGTGAGTACGGCCGCAATTTGGAGTCGAATCGTGGGTTTCAATGTCGACGTCGCAAAGTCGAATACGCCACAAGACATGAGGACCGCAAAGTAGAGTGCAGGGAAGTAATGATGTAGGAATAGTTGGCGCCTCATGAGGAAGAATGGGAAGTAATGCAGACAGTAGCCGGTAAAGAGGAAACCGCACAGCGAGTCGTACTTGACCACTTTGGCTGGATATTTGATCGAATCCACGTCAACGACGGTAATACGAGGGGCAAACACAGTACTTACTGTTCTCAAAGTCTCTGTATCCTCTCTTCGCACGTAAAATGAGGAAGCCGCGAACAAGCACATAAGCAATGACTGAGGTAGTACTTAACCACCAAACGAACGGGTTGCCCATCAAGTAGATCTGGCGGTGGTCCTTTCCCCAAAAGTTCTACGATCGATCAACTATCAATCAAAGGTAGATCGCTCCACGTGTCAAGTTGACTTACGATACCACGGCGAAGGCGAGGCCAAGTCAGTGGTCGAGAATCATACGGGTGCCTGTCCGTCAGGCCAGCGTTGGTCGTCCACATCACCCGCTGCAGTTCCCAAAACTTGGCCAGGAATCCTGGGATCCTGTAATTGACCCTATCCGCGTCGTCAGGCGCTGGACGCCATCGCCATAGTGAGCACTTTGAAAACGTGGGGCAACGCAAATGACTGACATTGTGGATGCTTGGCGGCAGTCTCGATGTACCACAACGAATTCGCCTTGACCGCATTCCTGTTGCAAGTCACTTCTTGTTGCTCGAATCCCCATTCCGGTAGTTTCACTTTGTGGGAAAAGAGATAACACCCCGTGTTCAAGTGTTTCAGCTGGAAATGAGTTCGCAACGTCCTCAGGCGATTGCCCGACTGCTTATCACTCTTGTCACCTTTAACAATCACGACTACCCAGTCATCGTTGAGATCGCCGAGAAGTCCGGTCATACCGTACGCCGACACCTCATTCTGGAAGTCGACATCGGAGACGGGCGGACGGATATCGTGTGAGTGGAGGGCTCTGTCGGTAGCAATGTGCCGCAGCTTAATGTGTGACCCATCCTTTATATGCTCGATGGGCTGTGTTTGATAGTCGTACTGGGGGTAGTCATCGACGGTCGCGTTTAGAATACGCCAGAGATTATTCTCGTCTCGGTGCGGATAGAGCGTGACTTGCTGTTCTGAATGGGGTGTCAGCCTGGATCGCGACGGGCAAAGGAGAGTCACGCACGTCCGCTTCCACCAGGATAGTTATGGAGATGTGAGTGCAGATAGCCACCTTGGGTGTTCACATGACGGATCGACACTTCGGAACCTAAAGCAATGTCTAAAGGCAACGTCAACTACCTTGTCCTCAACAACGAGCGCGAACGCACCGGCATAGGTATCAGGCATGCCACGCCCCAACGTCTGCCGGAACTCGGAGCTCATAAAGGCATCACCTTCACCCGAACTTCCTAGGATCATGAAGTGTAGCTCAAACATTGTCATGTAAAACAAGACAGGTACAGCGATAAGGCACAGCGCTCTTGCGAAAAAGTGTCTTGCCCATGTGCGAGGTTTGACACGCAAATCTCCGAGACGTATCCAGAGCTGCAGCATAGTGCACACGCCAACGGTTGCGACGGTGAACAAGCCAACCCATTTGCAAGACAGGACTGCGCCGAGTGAAAGACCGGTCAAGGCGAGCCATGTCCACCAGCGTTCAGTAAAGGGCTCTTGTCTGTCCTCGTTCGAAAACCCAACAAATAGAAAAGTTGTGAGGGCGGTGAAAAATACCAACGGTGAATCAAGGAGAATATGTCGTGATTGGGTGACGAGGCCGTTTTCAAAGGTTAAAAAGAGAGTAGCGAGTAGGGAAGTTGTAGCTCTGCAATCGAGAGCGCGTAGTGTAAAGTAGGCAACCGGAATGGTGGCAACACCGAGGACGGCAGGAACCATACGCATGGCGACGTAGGGCGTGTTTACGAATAACCTACAGAATCGGCTGAGGGGTCAGCTGTCACGAGACATGCAACAGCACCCACTTTCCGATTTCTTTAAAGTCAAAATCCCCATCGAATCCGCTTAGAAATGCTGCGGCCGTTATTAACAACTTGGCCAAGGGTGGGTGGACGTCCACGAAATAACGCGTTTTGATATATCGTGCAGCAAATTTACCAAAGTGAACTTCATCGAACCTACACACGTAACGAGACATTAGCACGAATAACAGCGCATGATACTCGAGTTCGGGGCGCACACAACGCTATCCGGTTTTGATATTTGGAAGAGTCGGACAAAAGTAGCGAGTATGAGGACGAGGACGAGGAGTTTCCACTCTCCAGACGTTATATTTAGCCCGCCAGGAAGATGCGTTCTCCGACTGGGACCATGTCCTTTTGCAGCCGCTTCCCGTCGCTGGTCCGCATCTAGGTCATCTTTTCGAGGAGGAATTGGAGGGTATTTGTGTATTGAAGGAATGACGTGTGGAAAGCCAGACGGTGGAGAAGCTGGTCTTCTTACCCGTACGCCGGCAGACATGGCCGAGGAAAGGGGATTGGACAATACCGGACTGTACAAAACTATGAGAAGTGCCGCTGTAGAAGGAACACAAGGCCGCCGAAACAGTGCGGGGGTCATACGTTACCGCACGTCTGTATCCGACTAGATAGAGTACTCACCAGTCAAGAAGAGGTTCCACCGCGCGCGCGATGGCCGGTAATAGAATGGGTGCGACGTATGTTTCGAGGACACGTTCAGCCCCGTCACTACTGCGCTTGTTTGGTCATGTTAACAAGGTCCCACACCAGCCTGCTCGTCGTCCTCGCGCAACGCCATCGTGCAGCACCAGCAAGTATTTCTACCACCATCATGACCACGCAGGGCTCGACGTGCCATCAGGAAAACATCTCGACTTGCCATCTCTTCTCTGACCGTCTGCACAGCTGACATGTCTACCGTCATATCGGTCACTCAAAACGTCTGGCCCCCGCAATGGACCCGATACAATGCTGGCCAGTATCGACATTTGGACCCAGACGATGTTTCTGTCGAATGCTAATTGTCTCTTGAGAACCGGAGACAACGCAACCACTCGGGCCAGCACTTCATGACGCTACAACCACGCTTGTATTCGTGGTTCCGTTGAACAGATTCACAAAGGTGGAGAAGGTGATGGTAATTCGTTGGATGCAATCGCGAATAAGGGCTACGGCCGTCTGATCCGACTGGATGACTTTCCGCAAGATGGTTTGGTAGACCAAGTCCAGAGAATTGGTACTGACGGGTCGCAAAATAATTACACTTGATACGCCTGCATGCAATGACCCTTGGTTCGTACGACGGGTTGAACTAGGCTCTTGTTTTGATTCCAGTGGAGAGCCCATGTATGTTGACACCTAGCGGGATGTTACGCCCGATGGCGATGGATGAGTCCAGTCGTTCGCCGAGCCTCCAGAAAGGTTGTCAGCAGTCGCCATCAAGTCGTCCGTGTCTGAAGCCTGGTTGGGACGCGCAGGAAGCACACCACCTAGCGCATGGCTTGGGCACCCCGGAATAACAAGCGTCGTCAAAATCCTAGTCTCGTCGTTGGCGTTCGAGTGAAAGGCCGCACAAACCTCTCGACTGTCATCATCGTAAGGAACGCGAAGACGACCGATGGAAGACAGCGCGTACTCGCGTGCTGGCGTTGAGCAAGGACTCGCCGTGACTGGGGGCACCAATGAGCGAGACCTGGGTGACTGTGGAACCGAGACAGCACCGCCTGGCTCGACGGTTTCCATCTACATGGTGGTTGCTCCCAAACCTGTCCCATTATCGTGCCAACATGACTGGATGCCGAATGTGAGCGTGTTGAATGACGAGACCTAGTTGGGCGTCGACGACACATACCTGGAAGACTCGGTCAGGGTCGCTCTGGAAGCGCGACTTGTCCAACACCAGAACGACCATCGCCCCACATGGAAGAGACTGTGCAGCTCGTCGTCAAAGCTTGAATCAAGATTCTCGTGAGAAACGGGCGTGCCTCGTGGACGTGAAACTTGTCCCGCTGAAACCGAGCTCGCCAAGCAGTGGACCAGGTAAGTTGTCTCCTCGTTTCTCCTCCCGTCACTACTCATGGCGATGTCCAGACAATGTCCATCCAGATCGACCGCATTCATACCCTTGCCGCGACCAGGCCTGTAGTCAATGGCCAATCATTCCTCCAGCATGCGGGTCCGCGTGTCCATCTCAAACCGCCCTCGCCAGAAACCCAGCCACACGACGACCGCCAATCCCAGATGGAACAGGCCCTCAAGCGTTCCGTCACTCTCGTCATCTGGTATAGGGTAAGCCACCTCCTCGATGCATCTTGATATCTGGCAATGACCCCCACTCATAGTCCAACTGTGACCCCATACGGCTCACGCACGAGATCTCAACCTTTCCCCTCTTCTCGCTCTCGCACTATCCTTCAGTCGTGACAGACCTCGAGTTGACATCCACCTCGTACGTCGACGCCTACAACAGTACGACAGGGCATTGGGAACAACACCTGATCACCACCGTCCGCACGATCGAGTCTGAGCAGCGTCTCTTGTACAAACTCCGAAAGAGCCTTCTTACTGGCTTGGCTGACGATGAGTGCGCAGGACTCGCCGAGGAACTTGCCTTGCTGGTCAAGAAGAAGCAAGCGTCTCCTGTCACCCAGCACCCCGTGCCCTTGCCCACGTCCGTTGCACAACTGAAACGGCCTATGGCGGACACCGCCGAGGTGCCTTCCGCCAAACGGTTCTACGTTCCTGAGAGCTATCCTGCCCACGTCTATATCCCACCCCCGATGAGTTACATGCTTCCTACCCAGACCATTCCCTATGCCCCTCCACTCGCGAGCCCTCCACTTAACGTTCAGCCACCTGCTCGAAACGGGGCCGAAACGAGCGAGATGACGACGCCGGTCAACAGCCCCTTCCACGGCCCCACCATGAGTCTGCAGTCCCCCGTGATTCCCCCGACCCCACTCTACAGTCCTAACACGCCCAGCACCGCCACACGCACTTCCTTTCCTCAGCACCCACACCCGCCACTCAAGCGTTGGCCCAATGACTACACCGTATCCGAGATCGCGGTTGGCTTCCGGGCGATGGATGCGATGGTGGCGCAGTCACCCACTGCGACGCAGAAAGCCGCGTTTGAGCGTGTGTTCGGGTGTCGTTACGTGAAGAGCACGGTGTGTCGACACAGGGGGGTGTACCGCAAGGCAGACGCGAGCGTGAGGAACTTGTTTGAGGCAATGGGCAACGACGAACGCGCTGTTTGGGGTGAGTTTGTGAGGCGTGTGGAGGGACGGCCGATAATGGGCAAGGGGAGCGGGTCAGGTGATGAGAAGGGACTGCAGGACGAGACACCTGGTGGGACAGGACAGCCCGGACAGAGCGCACAGAGTACGGGGATGGTGCAAGAACAACAGGGTCAGACGGGCTCCGACCCGATGTCTCTCGCTCCGATGGGACACTTGGCGATGCAGCCAGGTGAGCAAGACGGTGCGTGTCGCCTCCGGTGAGGGGCTCTGACTATCAAGGGCTGTGACAGTCCCCGAGGGGTGCGTTGTGCGTGCGTGTATGAACGATCACGCTGATCCCTCGACACTGCACAGGTCCTACACAACCGGGTGACTCAAGTCTCGTCGGGCTTGGCGCAGGTCTTGTAGACCTGCACGTGCACTGAATTCACAGACCTGTCGTCCTCGCATGCACCATCATCTATTCGTGGCTCACCTGGATGGTCTCTCCGGTAATTTATATTCCCGGCTTTAAGGAAGACGAATCGAACAGAGTCCCTTTCCCGTTGGTGCGCAGTGTGTGTCTCATCGTGGATGGACTGTCACCAGTGCTCGCCTCCAATGTTTTTTTTTTCGCACTGCCGTGCCTGGGTTAGTTAAGATATGCGAAGGGTGCTAGAACCCTTCGTCTCGTGTGTTGGCACATGTAGTACACGTGTGCCGAATAGTAATTCCATCGGTTACTACTCTATGTTCTCTTAGACTGAGCCAGTTATCACCACAAAAGCGCCACCATGACTGAGTCGACGCGGAGTGAAACACGAAAATTCAAGGACAGCGTGCACGACTATGGCAAGTCTTGGTGCCGCACTTCTGCTTCTGGATCCTCAGCTGATCCTGATCCTCGCCTAGTCTTGTTTTCTCCCTGGATATGTTCCTTCATCGATACGTGCGTACAGTATAGACACCCACCGTTTGCGAGCGTACAACCTCATCAGAGGCGTCTAGCAAACATTTTCAACGCCTGAGGTACATCAAACAGCTTGGTCTTTCGCACTATGTTTTTCCTGGTGCCACGCACAACCGGTTCGAGCACTGTCTCGGTGGGTCTCCAGGGTTTGAGCAGTCAGGCGACTGAGCGTGCCTCGCCAGGTGTGGGCCACCTTGCCCGACTCATGGCAACACACCTCAGAGACATGGATCACACTCTCGGCATCACCGACCAGCACATCAGGTGCGTCGAGTTGGCAGGTCTGTGTCACGACCTTGGACATGGTCCGTGGTCACACGTCTGGGATGGACACTTCATCCCCGTGGCGCTGTACGTCCGTCCTCTCTATCGCCTCCTTTCGTCCGCTCTCACGTTCTTACGTCCTAACCTCCGTCCGTGCGCGTGTTGGGGAACTCAAAACCTCGTGACTTGTCGCGGGTAGACCAGGAAAACAATGGAAGCACGAACAAGCTAGCGAGATGATGTTTGACGATATGGTGGAGACGTATCAGCTCGATATCACGCCTGAAGAAACGGCCCTCGTCAAGGCGCTCATCGCTGGGGACGAGGAGCGTCACGTGTATGTCTTTCTCACTCTTTCGCTCTTTCCTTTTCGTTTTAGGTACTGTGTTTATGATGATGGCGGTGGTAGACTCGGCAAGACGATGTCGTTCTTGTTCGAGATCGTGGCGAACAAGCGGAACGGACTCGACGTGGACAAGTAAGTCGTTCGAGTGACGGTTGCTTCTTTGCCCATGTGCGATACGATAGGTTCGACTATATCTTGAGGGATTGCCACGCGGTGGGTGATAGAGGTAACATTTCTATTTCGAGGTACGCACAGATCCACAGGACGTCCCGTCGGATGCGATATTGAACGCCTCGTACCCCCATGTCTTCGCGTCCCGTTCTCGTTATCCCCTTCTAGACTCATTGACTCTGCGCGTGTTGTCGAGGGCAAGATATGCTACGACATCAAGGACGCGAACCAAATTTACGAGCTGTGCTACACTCGGTTTTCCCTTCACAAACGGATTTACAATCACAAGACCAGTGCGTCCTTTTTTTAGTGCTCCCGTTTGCCAGGCGCACGGGCTAATGAGTAGGGAACACAGTAAGGGCGATCGAATACATGGTCATGGATGCGCTCCTCGAGGCGGAGCCATACCTCAAGATTGCGAGCCACATCGAGAACCCAAAGCGTTACGTCTATCTCACGGACAATCTTCTCAACACGATCGAGGGGTCTATAGAAAAGGTAGGAGCCCTCATCGTCGTCTCCCCACACACCCATTACTAGGTGTACGCACAGGAACTCGAAGCCGCCCGCACCATTATCGAGCGCATCCGCGTACGCGACCTCTATAAAGTCGTTGACTATAAGGTGATTCCATATGAAGACAAGGACATGATCAAAGCCATCGTGACACCGGATGCGATCGTCGCTGTGGCAAAGTCGGGCGTGTTGATGGGCATAGACCAGGAGCTGGTGGGGCAGCTCAAGCCAAGTCATGTGGCTGTGACGTTTGCGGTGCTGCATTATGGTATGAAGGAAAAGAACCCATTGGATGAGGTGACGTTTTATTCCAAGAAGAAGCCGAATTGTGCGTTCCCCCCCTTGGCGCGTCGGGTTCGGAGGATGCGTTGCTCACGTTGTGGACCCCCGTAGGGTGTGGCAAGGCGGATCACAGCGACATATCGCTCTTGATGCCCTCCTCGTTTGCAGAAGTCTGGTTGCGGATCTATACCAAGGACGAGACGTTCCATGGCCTCATTCAGGCGGCATACCGACATATTTTGAAGCATCTCGGATCGACGGAGGCTCCCGCTGCGGCTGTGTCGACGGAAGAGGCGCAGCCAGGGGAAGAGGGGTTCGATCCGAGCGTGCTAGGTGGCCCGGCGGTGGCGGCGATTCCGGTAGGGGACCTGGATCTGCAGCCGATCCAAGTGTATCGACCAGGGACGCCGACGACCGGGGACAGTCCGTCCACCCCACGCGTGCTCGCGCGCAATGCCAGTACGGCATCAGTGTCAGGGCAGGAGGCCGCCGAGCGTCGTTCACAACGGACGATGGGGAGAACCCCCAGCTTTTCGGAGAACAAGTTTACGGCCGTGCCACCCAACTTTCGGGGCGAGTCACCAACGCGAAAGCCAAGGAGTAAGCGGGGGCGGGACGTGAGCGATAGTTTGGAGAGTGAGCGGCCAAGGAAGAGTCTGAAATCGCAGTCTGAGAGAGGTGTGGATGCATCCTGAGTCCGTGCGTGTGTGTCTTCCCTTTTCTCACTTTCTACACTTCACTCGCATCCAGTCTTTCTCGCGATCGTCCTATCGTCTGCCGGTCGGCCAGTGTACACCAGGAAGCATTCTGTCATATGGTATCAGGTACATACCCCCCACTGCTACACACTCATCTTCATCGGTATCGTCGGATGTGGATCGTATCCCTCTACTATAATATCATCGTACTCAAACTTGTCAATATCATCAATTTCCCTTGCAAAACGGATGGTAGGGAATGGTTTTGGTTCTCGTTGGAGTTGTGTTTGAAGTGCGGTAATGTGATCCTTGTAGACGTGGGCGTCGCCGAGCTGGATGATGAGTTCGTGCGGTTCAGTGTGAGTGACCTGAGCAATCATGTGTGTAAGGAGGGCATAGGAGGCGATGTTGAAAGGGATGCCGAGGCCAAGGTCAGCAGAGCGTTGGTACATGAGGCACGAGAGCCCGTTTCTGTCATCCGGGCTGGACGCCATGTGCACATAAAATTGGCACATCATATGACATGGCGGTAGCGCCATCTCTGGAATCGCTGTTTGCCAGCGTCAATGTCTCCAGCACCGATCTCATTGGGCGTCTCGCTCACCGGCTGGATTCCAAGCACTCAGAATTATCCGTCGATCAGTGGGATTATGTTTAATTTTTTCAATGCACTCCTGGAGCTGGTCGACACCTTGCCCTGTGTAGTCGGCATCGCAGTCAACGTAAGATGCGCCAAAGTGGCGCCATTGGAATCCGTATATGGGACCCAGATCGCCTTCACGGCGGTGCCCCAGCCCGCGGGACTCGAGGAACGCCTTGGACCCATTTCCGTCCCAGATCTTGACGCCGCGTTGGGAGAGGAGGTTGGAATCCGTCTTTCCGCGAACGAACCAGATTAGTTCTTCCACGATGCCTTTTAGATAGGTGCGTTTGGTGGTGAGGAGAGGCAAGGAGCCATGGGTGAGGGTGAAGCGGAGAGCGGGTGGTGCGAAAATAGCATGTGTACCGGTGCCGGTACGGTCGTTTCTGGGTTCACCATCCGCGATAACGCGTTTCACGAGGGAAAGATATTGGTGTTCTTCGTGGGTGGCCATTTAGGCAGATGATGGTAGTTGGAAGAAAACAAGACGCGACGGGACGCGCTGATCATTGGCAATCAGCGCGTATGTCACGAAGTACACGTGATCGATGTCACGTCACATCGGTATTAGGAAGACCGTGACTTGGACAGAAGTAAATTGCAAGTGCATGCTCTCGCTCTTTCGCCATGTCTCTTCGTTTCGACCTGTCATGGTGTCGCGCAATTGGATACGTTCTGCTAACAATATTGCTGGTTCAACCACACCCGCGCAAGTAGCATCGCAAAAGGTCTACAGAGCAAGGGTCAATACACTCCTCTTTAGCGCAGACAGACTTCTCCTCACACCACGCGCCGATACGCTCGAACCCTACCTTATGTGCAAGCTCTCCGACGCCAAATTTTACAACACCTACCGTTCCATGGCGTTTATTCGGCTGATTCGCTTCTGCTTGGAACGACACTTGTTCGACGTTGCGCTTGCCCTGTACAACCGCATGCTCAAAGAGGGCTTCCTGGCCGTCTACCCCCTCTCTCTCCGCATGGCTGCGCTTACTGTCGTCCGTAAAACGACAGACCCCAGAGAGATTCTTCCCCCGTTGAAGGAACTCTTTGAGAGAAGGGCATACGACATCCTAGCATTCATGGACCTCATCCGTTATCTTACCGACGACAAACGTGCGCCGGGTGCACTCATAGACGACCTTGCCCATGCATTCGTGTCCATACGCAAGATCAAACTCAACGAGTATCCAGACCTCATCAGTGAGCTCATCAGTATCAATATGCGTGGTGGTCGTTTGGACGCCGCACAAAGGTGGCTCCAGGTCTTTGAGAACTCGTGTAGTGCGCAGGGTGTGCTACCAGACGTGATCCCGTATTCGAATATTATCAGCACCCTTAATGACATCCATCCCAAGAATGGTGACGCGATTCAGGACGTACTCCTTCGCATGAAAACGGCTGGCGTCCTCCCGGATGTGAACGTATTCAATGCCCTCATCCGTGTCAACTTCGTTCAACAACGATATCAGGAAGCGTTTGGGCTCTACCAAGTTCTTATGGAGAAGCGATCCGACCGGTTGATGCCTAATGATGTCACGTACAAGATGCTCTTCCGTGCCACCAACCTGCTGAGTCGTCCAAACACATCTCGGAGATATAGACGTCCAGGGAATGCTGTCCCGCCTCGAATTCTCTTCCGAGAGATGCTCACGTGCCACTTGGAGCAAACCAAAGGTCAGCCATTAGGGCGATCGACAGTCGTCTCTGTATCTGCATTCCATATAGCGCTTCGATCATTCATGACACGCGAGGACTACGCCGCAGCATTCATCACCATCCACGCATTGGGTGTGTTCGGGTTTCAGCCCAACCTCCAGACCTATCTCATCGTCCTTGTGAGCCTGCTTCATCGCATGAAACGCGAGGCGAATCTCCCTCGTCCGGAAGACACTTACAGTCTTGTCGACTTTCTTACGCACCTCCGCGCCAATGAAGATCCGGATCTACATACCCTCTTAAATCGCATTAGGCAGTTCCAGCCCGTGTTCAAACACACGAGTTTATCCTCTGTCGGGACTGAAACCATATCACATCTCCTTGATCTAGGGGAGCACGCCCGGACTACGGACGATGACCTCCCCTACGTACCCATCCTTCCTCGCTTCCCCTTACAAGTTCGTCACCGCCACCGGGACGCAGGGATACCGACCGTCGCGGTGCTGACAGGTATCGAGGACCCCGCATCACACCAACGCACGTTCTTTTCACCCGTTCCTCTAGCGCGGATCGTTCACAAAGCGCTTCAGGGTGAACTGTTTCGCAAGACAGTGCATAGGGGTGCGGACTGGGATTGGAAGGGCGCTACGGGACCTATCGTCAGGGAAACCCAACGAGAAATGATTCCTGACGGTGTTGCAGAGATATCAGAGGCTTTAAAGAAACAAGCAGAGGGATGGAAGGAAGCAGAGGGCGTATTGCCATTTGCGGCGGCGAGGATGAGGCGCCGCAGACGGAGTGCACGGAGTGGGCGAGAG
>JBBPKN010000952.1:0-24483 GCA_038089275.1 Pulveroboletus cf. rosaemariae | reverse complement strand
GCAGAGCTAAGTGGAATTATAATAACCTATGAGAACCTCAGTAGATGTCAAGCTACTGAGGAACATAAACTAGAAAATGGTACAAAGTGTACGCTCTATGCTTATGTAAATATTACCATAAATGGAAAGCTAAAGCATGCTGGTCAAGTTTAAGATTGAGTTCCATTATCCATTGAAGGACACAGGAGGTGCATTTCTGATGGGTGTTAGCATTAGGGGAAGAGATGAGAAGGTCATCCATATAGATGATGAGCCATTCTTCAGTGATCATATTCTGGAACAAATTGTTCATAAATCACTGGAATATAGCAGGTAAGTTGTTCAAGCCAAAGAACATCACCATGGGTTTGAAGAGCCCCTTATGAGCGATAAAAGCAGCTTTCCACTGATGTCCAACTCAAATTTGGATGTTGTTATAGCCCCAATGGATGTTGAATTTAGTGAAAAACTGAGCATCTCAAAGCTTATTGATAAGGTTGAAAATGAGGGGAAGAGGATAGGCATCATAAACAGTATGTTCATTAAGATACCTATAGTTCTGACATGGGTGGAGTTTGCCATCCTTCTTTTTGACAAAGAAGAAGAATGAAGCTTGAGGGAATTTGGAAGGATGGATCTTCCTGGCCTAAAGGTTCTTTTCAAGAAATGCTTTTGTGGCCTGTCACTCAGGGGAAGATAAGGGGTAAACCTTACCTATCTTTAGGACAAATGTGTTCTTCAGATTGATCTCATGATTATAGAGGTAAGAGGGTAGAAGATAATCAAGGGTTTTTGAAGTGTTAGAGAATACTGATGAGAACTGAGAGTATTTGGGGGGAAGGGTCATCTTGGATTTAGCCTTTTTGGCTTCAATGGCTAGCTTGGTGGATGTGGTAAGCCGAGCAACAGTGATTTCTGGGAGATAGAAGGAGCAGTGATCTAGAATCCTGCTAAAGTGGCAATTATAGAGCAAGTCATTGATTGACTGCTCAGGGGTGATATAGTCCAGGTAGCAGACCAGGAGTTCATCATGAGGAATGATGACATCTTTGAGAAGTCCACCAAACTGAGGTTTATGGATAGAGTTGATGTGGTAAGTGGTTGTGTCAGAGGGGGAATCTGGAATGGTAAGCATGTTTGCCATCTAGTTAATGGTGGTGTTTGTGGCCTAAAGCCACAGGTGTCCAAGGATAATATTCTCCTTCCTGCATGTGATAATGTAGCAGGAAACTGGGAGAACTGATTGCTCAAAACAAAGAAGAAGGTTGCAAGTTTGAGGAATTTTGCCCTTCTTGTTTTCTGAGTGGTCAATGTTCTGAATAACAATTGGTTCATTGAGTTTCTTAGTGGGGAATTGGTTCCTTTTGATGAAGTCCCAGTCTATGCAATTGATTTGTGCTCTGCTATTGACAAGAGCACAAGTAGCTATAACTTTCTTGGCATGAGAGGAAGATGAAACTTGAATTACAATCTTCATGGATTTCTTGGAAGCAGATACAAGTACAGGTGCACAAGAGAAGGAGGAAGTACCTTGTGTAGGGAAGGTACTCTATTTCAAAAACCCTGCCATTCCATCTTCTTCTTTACTTCTTTCTTCACTACTACTCTTGCCACCCCATTATCAGATTTATCATCACTAACCTCTTTTATCTTCATCATCAGTTCTTTGGCAGAAACTGTCTTGATGCAAGGAGTTTCCTTGGTGGGTGTGGCAGGGGAAGAAGCAGGGAAGTTAGGGCAGGTAGTATTAATATGACCAGATTTCCAGCATCTGAAACAAAGTCTATTCTTGATGCAGAAGGCCCTTCTGGTCTCAGTTAGGTGGCCCTTCTTTATGGCATCAATGTTCATTGCATTCAGATCTTTTTCCTGTTTGAACATAGCAGGGAAATATGTGGGAGTCCAAGCAAATGCATGAGGATTCTTTCGCCATTGTTCTATAGAGTGAGCACACTCCATAGTACCTTGAAAATGAGCAGCTTTAGTATATCACTCAGCAATAGTGGAGGTGATTATATCCAGGTTATGGATGTGACAGAAGAGGTAGAATGTGAGTTCTGTTTCAAAATATCTGATAAGGACATTGTTGTTAGTGATTTTAGCAGTAATGACATGGTTCTGAAATTCAGTGGTGTATTCAGTGAGGAAAGGTGTCCATTCACCTTTCTTTTCCTGCTTCATCTGTGTATTTGCCAATTAATGGATGGTAGCATTGACTGTATCCTGTTGTTGGAAAACCTTCAGGAATGCAGAAGTGAAATGGAAAAACTTTCCCATGGTAACAGTTAAGCCAGAGATACACTTTTTCCAGTACATCGCAGCCCACAACAGTGCTGGCCCTTTGGTCATATATGAAAGGGCAAAGGCAATCTTCTTCTTATTGGAGTCATAGACCATACTGTTGACAAAGAGGTAGAACTGGACTGTATTCAGCCAGTTTTTAGCCTTGGATCAATTGCCATCAAAGTGCTCAGGGGCATTGAGATGAAATTCCATTGGCTTAGTGGTAGAGGTGGAGGAGCCAGACATGATGACAGGTGGAAAGGGTTGGGGGAGGGTAAATATGGGTTGGTGTTGTACAGGAGTAGGAGTGGGTGATGTCTGGGCTCAGGGAATCTGCACGGAAGAGAAGAGTTTATGAGTGAGATTACAGTCTTCTTGTACTTCTTCTTAAGAAGGGACTAGGATATCTGTGAGCATGTCTTCTGGTGTAGAAGGGTGATCCAGAGAAGAGGGGTTCTTGGGCTCCAAAGTGGACTTGAGAAGATCTGAGGTAGAGGCATAAGGCTCACCCCAGAGGAAATCAAACAGCAAGGGTTGTTTGGGCAGAATGGTGGAAGCAGACTATAGCAATGATAGCTGAAAGTAGAATATGCTACTTCTTTTGTTATGCTTGGCCTGGGTAGGGACAGATATAGACCTTGCTGTGAGAAGTGGAAGAAGCAAATTAAAGATAAGCTTCAAGATAAGTGAAAAGCAACAAATAAAGTATTGTGCTCAAGTGATATTAGCTACATTTCCAGGGGTGTGCCAAGATTAGACACTGATGATCCTCTGGTTAAGTGCCAGGACACAAGCAATGGATTCCAAGTACATAGGTACAAGGACAAGTGGAGATGTGAGAACTGTAAGATAATCACAAGGTAGAAGTAGTGTAAAGAAAGAGAAGACAAGAAGTATGCTACTTTATAGTACAACTAGTAAGGTTCAAGTGGAGACATACTGAGTAATCATGCTGATAAATGATGAGTAAGGTATCTGTGTAGAAATGAATAAAAAGAGATGGAATGATTATGAGTTAGCTAATTAAGAAATAGAAGACCTGGGCAAAGGGCTCAACAAGAGAGTAGTCTAGACAAGGCTAGAGCATGAGAAGAGCAGAATCTAAGAGTGAAAGTGAACAAGAAAGCACCACCAGTGCCCGACGAGCAGAAGCACAGGCAGACGAAAAGACGAAAGGAAAAGAGAAACAAGGAAACATAACAACACCAGTGGAGAGAAAGATATAAGTGTTATAATGCACTTTTTCATTTTTACTCTTTTTGGACCTATCATCTTACTACTGTAGCTCTTCACCTTGTTACATTATGTAACCATTTCACATCTTCATATTTTTACCTCTTCACCATTTCACATTTCACATCTTCACATGGCACAAGGCTAGAGCAATCTAGACTCTGATGTCATGTCTCATGTTTGTCTCATGTATTTCTAGGTCCCCACTCTCTTATTGCTATTGGATAGCTTACTATACAATACCTTAGGGCTAGCAGCAGTTACATGGTCTGTGCACAGTATATAGCAATATAAAAGGAGGTCAGCTCAAGCCTGGGTTTTCCCAGTCTTGCACACTTGAACCTTCTAGTTCTTGTTCCATCTTGGCTCTTATCTTTTTGCTATTCTTGCCTTGTTCAGAGCCACTAGCATAAAAGCTCTACTCAGGATCAGATCAGTCAGCACACACCAAAGCTAAGGTGTTAGGTTTAGATCAATGCATCTTCAGCTGCATTTCAATAAGTCCACTGATGCTTGTTGTATATGGGAAAAGAAAGAAGAAGAAAAAAGAGAAATAACACATTGAAAAATAAATGGAGGTAACATAATGATTTGTTTATTTATTTCTGGTTTATTGTCAAAGTGGTCTTGTCTATGGGAAAGAGCATCTGCTTGTCTGTTAGAGGAACCTGGTTTGTAACACATTTTAAAATTAAATTCTGCTAGTGTGGCCAGCCACATTGCTTGCCTGGGAGAAAGATTCTGAGGCCTTTTCCAATACTCCAGATTTTTGTGATCTGTCCAGATCTCAAAAGAGTGTTGTCCAATTAAATAATGCCTTCAATCACAGAGAGCTCAAATAATCACAAGAAGTTCTTTGTTATAAATTGGGTAATTTAATTTGGCCATGTCCAAAGAATGGGAAAGATATGTTGCCAGTCACCAGAGTTTATCTTGTTGATAAGATAATACAGCACTGATGGCAACATCTGATGCATCTATTTCAAGTCAAATGGGTTTGAAGAAGTCAGGATAGCAAAGAAGGGGTTTGGAGATGAGAATGTCCTTTAAATGAACAAAGGCTGTCATGCAAGCCAAAGTCCATTCAAACTTGATGTCCTTCTTTGTAAGGGAATTGAGAGAGTGAGTGATATCTGCAAAATTTGGTACAAATCTTCAATAGTAATTTGCTAAACCTAAAAAAGCTTGGATTTGCTTGACCATTCTTGGTATAGGCCAATTCTGAACTACACTGGTCTTGTTTAGTTGCATCTGTACCCCCTTTTTTGATACAACCATGTCCAAATAATCAACTTGTTCTTGGGTAAAGTGACACTTTGATGGCTTTAAAAATAAGTTATGGTCACAAAGATAATCTAATACTTCAGCAACAATCTGTAGATGCTGTTGATGATTCTTGTCCTTGGTGAATATCATGATGTCATCTATATATATGACAACATGTTTCCACATGTCATGAAAAATGTCATTTATCATAGCCTGGAAAGTACTTGATGAGTTATACATTTCAAAATACATTACCAGTGGTTCAAAAGCTCCAATAGGAGTTGTAAATGCTCCTTTCCATTTATCACCTTCTTTCATCCATATATTGTTGTATCCCCACCTTAAGTCCAAGGTGGTAAACATATCTGCACCATTTAACCTATTAATTAGTGTCAAAATCAATGGTAAAGGATAATTGTTTTTTATGGTGAATTCATTGAGATATCTGTAATCAATCACCATTCTTTTTCCACCATCCTTCTTGCTGATGAAAAAAATGGGAGATGTTTGAGGGAATTTTGATGACCTAATATACTCCTTGTTTATTTCCTTATCAATGAATTCTCTGACTTCTTTTATTTCTTTATTTGATAAAGGAATAATTTGTCCTTTCTTTGGTATAAAGTTGTCCTTGAGTTCAACTGCATGATCCCAGGGTTTTTTTGTCAGCATTCTTTCCAATTCATGTTGTGAAAAAACTGGTAAGAACTCCCACAGTTCTTTAGAGAGCTCTTTCTTTAATTGTAAGCTTTCTTCTTTTGTAACTTGTCTTGAAACCAGATGTGCTTCACAATTACCTTGACACCTAGGAAAATCAATACTTCTCTTTACTCAGTCAATATCCAGGTTGTGCCTCTTAAATCAATCATAACCTATTAACAAATCCAATGTTTCTAGAGAAGAGACATATGCATTAATTCATTTACAATGCCACCTACCATCTTTTCCTTTTAAAACAATATAGATTACCACATAGTGTGCAATTTTTCCAATGTTTCCTTGCATTCCATCTGCATTGTATATGGTTAATAATCTTGGTAAATTTTTTTCATACAACCCATGTTTCCAGACATATTTCTGATCAATGAATGTTACTAATGCTTCTGAATCCACAATGGCAAAAGTAAGGCCACAAGATTCCATCTTAAGCCCATTACATCCCCTAACTTCTCCATCTATCTTGACACTTACTCCTAACTTATCATATTCTTTTCTGTTAAATAATTTTGCTAGATCTTTTTGCTCTTTACTTTCTATAGCAAACAAATGTCCATTAATTTCTTCCAATGGAATTAAGTACCCTATCTCCAGGGCCACACTCATTTAAGATGCCATTATAGAGAAAGAAACTCACTTCCATTTCATACTAATAGAACAAAATGAAGATAAGAAGGAAAATTGCATACATAATGGGAGACCAGCCTTCAGCTAAACCAACTCCCTTAATCTTTTCCCTGACTTTCCTTTTGCTTCTATTCTGTTTCAAAAATATCCTGGAAGTAAGCCCAGGCCTTATTCATACTACCCCAAGATGCTGCTGGAATTTCCTGAAACCTCATAGTATCTGCCATATTATATACCAGCCCAATGGAGACTGGTTCCACCATCTGCCAACTGTTTGCATTTGGTGGAGAAAAATCTGAAAATCTAACAGGCTGCACATATTGTACCTGTGCTCCTTGTTGCCTCTGCTGTTGACCTCAAGGCTGAGGTTCCTTGCTGAAATTGTTAAAGGACCACTGTCATATCCCAGACCTCTGACCCAACTCCAACCCCATCCCAACCTGGCTTACAATTGGTCTTCATACCTAGTAAGCCACTCTAGCCCTCTGACTTCTCTCCAGGCAACTCTGGCCCCCCATTATCATTCCAGTTTCCCCCAGCTACACATGTACACTTCTCACCCCTCAATGTTATATGCTCCCCTGGGCCTCCACTCCTACTCTGCTTCATTCCATTTCTAGTCTATCTCTGCTCCAATTAAGTACTACCCTAGTTCCCCTTTGTCATCTCCAGAATATCCCAGTATTAGTTACTGTTACCATCATTGTTACTGTTTCTGTTCTGTTCCTGTTCCTTGCTTCTCCCTGTTTTATCCTGTTACCCTTTAGTTTCAGTCTAACATGATTGGACATTGTCTTCCCTGATATCTCCATTTGTTTCTTAGATATTTAGACATCTGCTTTGCTTCTGAGTTTGCACCTGTCTCACTTCATTATACTCCTAGATAGTTCTGCCTCTCTAAGGTATAAGTACTGTAGTTTTGTATCTTGTACCTTAGCAGGAATATCAACAAAAATAACAAATACCTCCTTGTCTTTGTGTTTACTCTGCTCAAGCCCTTGGGCTCACTCTGAACCTCCAGGTTACTCTGGAGTACCTCCAAGGCTGAGCAATATCCTTGAAGGAGTTGCAAGATCTCACTCCCATAACTAGGCTTAATGCTCCTCATCCTGCCTGTCCCTTCTGTTAAGCCTAGAGACAGCCTTCTTACCCACCTTTGACATCTATGTAAATCAGAACACCAGAAAGTGCAAGGGTATACCACATAAGGTGAAGCCAAGTCCCATTTGATTATTGAAACCCTTTCTAGATTCCCCTGGAGCTCTCTGGAACTGTCCAGAGTTCTGACCTTCCTTCAGTGTCAAGGATTTTATTCAGAAAGGAACTGGTTAAAAGTATACCCATCTTGATATAGGTTTTTAACAGTAGTCTTCTATTGGGATAAAGTTTTAACAACCACAGTGCTGCTGGGTTAAATTCCCCATGGCAATTCTTTGCCATGTGTCCTGGTTTTCTGATTTGAAACAGGTGCAGACCTGCATTGTTGCTTGGTGATCTATCTCCATGGGTACATTATGCCTGGATTGAGTGCCTACTATTGTAAATCTTGGTTGATTCTGAAATGCAACTACTGATGCATTGACCTTCCTAATCCTAACCCTTGGGGAGTACCTCTCTAATCTTGCTATCTGGCTTTTGTGCTAGTGGCCAGGAACTAGGTGTGGTAAGATGAAAGTGAGAGCCAAGACACTTATAAGCAAGTGAGGATAGGCTGAGAGTCAAAGAAGCAATAGACTAATGTCTATGCCAGTAAGACTGAACCAAAACTGTTATAGTCCGCTTTTTTTAACTTTTGATCACGTGACTTTATTTTATCTTTCCATGTGGTTATCTAATCTTTTATCTTATCAGGGCACATGTCGGGTCACATGACTGGTCTAGACCCAGGGCATAGGGTTAGCCTCATGTCTTCCAGCCCCTTTTCATTTCCGTCTCTCTTCCATTTTAGAAGCACCGAGCCCTTTCAGCCATTGGCTATTCTCACAGTGTCTTCTCTTCTTTTTGATCCCTGTGCAGGGTCCATGGGAATTCTCCCATCAGGGTCTTGGTCTGTGCACTATAGCTATACCTATATAAACTGTAGCATACCGTCTCAAGACTCCCCAGTCTTGAGCACTTGTACCTCTAGTGCAGTGTATCACTCGTACTCCTAGCTTTCTATATATCATCATCCATTTCTCTCCAAACTGTTCACCGACACTGAAAGCCCCTAGATTAGGGTTAACCGCTCATCGTTTACACTGTCACCGATACCGCACACAACACTTGCTCAAGACTTCATACTAGTCTTTGGGCTTCAAACCGAAACTGTAAGCACCTCATGAGAAGAGAGTTTCTTTGGGGACACGAGGAACAGTTAAAAGACTTTATCATTGAAGCATCCTTTGGATTCGAGGACAACAAATTCGGGAGGCTTTCATTTCAGAAATGCTTTGATGCATTTGACGAACAAATGCAAAAAGACTTCATAGCGAGCAAGGGCAGAGATAGAAAGGTTGCAGTATCAGACCGTTTAAGATCACTCAGGCCTTCAAAAGTTCTAAAAACCATAAACTGACTCCCACAGACCGTAGCCCACCATGTCAGCCCCATTCAATCAAATACAGAACGAAGAACCAGAGAACTCGTCCAGTTCGCCAGAATACAATGAGCTGGAACTTGGGTCAATTCTCCTGGACCAGCCGACACACCAACAGTACAACTCCTCCGGCCCATCTCACCAGCAACCACTCTTCTGCCCATTGACCCCTATGCGGATATTTGGGACTATGGATACTGGAGATATGATAAGAGGACTGGCCAAAGAACTTTCCAAGATGGGCACGTCAAGGAAGATTAGAGACCCCAGGATGTGAAATGGAGACAAGGCCAAGTGGAGGAAGTGGTTTGCCCTTCTCTCCATTTGGGTGGTAGAACAAGAGTGGAAGACGAACCAGCAACAATGTGCCACAGTACTTTCACAATTGGAAGGAAAGGCTGAGGGATTTGCACAAATAACCCTCAAAAAGTATATCAGCGCAGAAACAGAATATGATGGTCAGGGAAGACAGAAAGGAGATGGAGCCTGGCTGGACTTTGGAGGTATTGCCATGGAAATGAGGGCATACTTCCGAATACAGAAGATGGCACATGATGCCATGAAAAGATTAGAGGGGTTAAGGCACGGGAACTCAATAGATGAGTACCTGCAGGCCTTTGAAGTACTAAGGAAGGACGCAGGAATAAGCTTGGAGCATGCTGCCAAGCTTCTAAGGGAACAGGTGCACTACCGGGTGTACCAACAAGCCATCATGCAAGGTATCAAGGAAGATTTCTTTGACCTTACCAAGCAGATGAGGACAATTGGAAGAGGGTTTGAGCATATGGCAGTAGAAAGGGCTGCTCCCAGATTCCAGAGTCATTTCCAATCCCCTCGCAGTCCCCCTTCTAACAATTTCACACCGACACCCCACTTTACTTCTACAGGCATCCAACCAGGTCGAGGAGCCCCAATGGATGTAGACTGACAAGGCGCAGCTCCCATCATAATGCAGGCCCGCACCTGCTACAAATGCGGCAAGCCTGGTCATATGGCCAGAGACTGTCGAGGGCAGTTTAACCCCTCAGCCCCCCGACCATCAAACAACTTTGGAAGGGGACAGCAACAACAGGCACAAAGGCAACAAGGAGCCCAAGCGCAATTCGTCCAGCCTATTAGATATGGAGAGTTCTCGCCACTGGACGCAAACAGATGGCAAACGGCCGAGCCTACTGGTATCGGCCCAGTATACAACATGGCGGATGCTGCCCGTTTTCAGGAAATCCCGGCCACTTCATGGGGAAGCATGGAGGAGGCATGGGCATATTTCCAAGATCTGTTTGATACAGAACGAAAGCAAAAGGACGCGGCAGGAAAAGTGTAGGGAAACTTGATAGGTTAAAGTCAGGAATCCCAGTATGCAATTCTTTTTACCTTCCTTCTTCATTCAATGTGTCTATGATGAAATGGAATAAAATTCCTTCTGTGACAGCGTCTCTATCGAGCGTGGCCCTGGAAATAGGGTGCTTAATTCTGTCAGAAAATATTAACAGACAATTGTTTGCTATAGGAAGTGAAGAAAGACAAGATCTAGCCAAATTATTTAACAGAAAACAAAGAGACGAATTAGGGGTAAGTGTAAAGATAGATGGTGAAGTAAAAGGAAAAAATGGATTAAAAATGGAATCATGCGGTCTCACCTTTGCTATTATTGACTCAGGTGCATCAGTAACTTTTATAGATCAGAAGTTCGTATGGAAACACAGATTTCATGAAAAGAATATGCCAAAACCATTAACAGTATATAATGCTGACAGAACAGAAGGGTCCATTGGTAAAATCACCACTTACGTTATTATTTATATAGCAATCAAGGGAGCAAATGGGCAATGGCATCGGGAAAGAAGTCTAGCCTATGTCTCATCCCTAGGACCACTTGATCTCCTTATAGGATTTGATTGGTTCACAAGGCATAACCCAGATATAGACTGGGTAACAAAAAAGATTAACTTCTCTAGGTGTACAGTGGACTGCGAGTCACATCTTATGGCAAGAAAGATAACCGCAGAAGAACAAACGCAGCTACAAAAAGAAGTACCAAAGGAATTGTGGGAATTCTTAACTGTTTTCTCACAGCATGAATCGGAATGCATGCCTACCTGAAAACCCTGGGATCATGCAGTAGAACTCAAGGAAGATTTTATTCTGAAAAAGGGTCATATCATTCCTCTTTCAAATGAAGAAATGAAGGAAGTACGAGAATTCGTCAACAAGGAAATGAAGAAAGGGTACATTCAATCTTCAAAATCCCCACAGACATCCCCCGTATTCTTTATTGGGAAGAAAGATGGCAGTAAACGAATGGTAATTGATTATTGTTATTTAAATGAACATACCATCAAGAACAACTATCCTTTACCTCTCATTCCGACACTAATTGATAGGTTAAATGGAGCAGATATGTTCACAACCCTAGATTTGTGATGGGGTTACAACAATATTCGCATGAAGGAAGGCGATGAATGGAAAGGAGCCTTCACCACACCAATTGGCGCATACGAGCCACTGGTAATGTATTTCGGAATGTGTAACTCACCAGGAACATTTCAGGCCATGGTGAACAATATTTTCCACAATATGTGGGAACATGTTGCCATATACATCGATGACATCATGATTTTTACACAAGGCAAGAATCGGAATCAACATCTGGAAATCGTAGCAGAAGTATTAGGTCGTCTTTGTGACCATGACCTTTTCCTTAAGCCATCAAAGTGTCACTTTGCTCAAGATCAAGTTGATTATTTGGGCATGGTTGTATCTAAAAAGGGGGTACAGATGCAATTAAACAAGACCAGCGCCATTCGAAATTGGCCTATTCCAAGAACCGTTAAACAAGTTCAGGCTTTCCTCAGACTTGCAAATTACTATCAAAGATTTGTACCAAATTTTGCCAATATCACACGCCCCCTAAATTCCCTTACCAAGAAAGACACAAAGTTTGAATGGACAGCGGAGTGCATGACTGCCTTCATTTGTCTCAAGGACATTCTTACATCCGAACTGCTCCTTTGTTACCCTGACTCCTCTAAACCGGTTCACATTGAAACAGATGCTTCGGATGTCGCCATCGGAGCTGTTATTTCCTATCAACAAGAAGATGGTCTCTGGCGACCTGCAGCTTATATTTCCCATTCTCTCGACGCTGCAGAATTAAACTACCCTATTTATGACAAGGAACTCCTAGCTGTCATTTGCACTCTTTGCGACTGGCGACATTATTTAATTGGCAGAGATTCTTTTGAGATCTGGACAGATCACAAAAACCTCAAATACTGGAAAAAGCCCCAGGATTTATCCCCTAGATAGGCAAGGTGGCAGGCCACTCTCACCGAATTTAACTTTAAAATGTGTTACAAACCGGGTTCAACCAATGGGAGGGCGGATGCCTTATCTCGGCGACAGGACCATTTTGAAAATAAACCAGAAACCAATAAACAAATCGTCATGCTTCCTCCTTATCTTTTCAACCGTTTTATCTCTTTCTCTTCCTTTTTCTTTTCTAGTATACAACAAGCATCTATCGACCTTCAGCTCTCAGACTCCTGGTGTTATAGTCCAGAAAGCAAGGTCTATTTAAACAACCGAAATCAAGTATTTATTCCAGAACCTTTACATTTAGAAGCACTTAATCTTTTCCATTCTTCTCCATTGGGCAGTCACGCAGGACAAAACTGCACCAAACAACTCTTATCTCGTTATTATTATTGGCCTGGGCTCAAGAAAGACATTGCAAATTTCATTTCCCACTGTTCAACATGTGCAATGTCCAAGGGCTCAGAAGCTATTATTCCTGTTAAACCACTTCCTATTGCATCTACCCCATGGGCAGATATATCTATCGACTTTATCACCGGACTTCCCGAATCAAAAGGTTTCAATGCCATCATGGTGATAGTAGACCGTTTCTCTAAAGAAGTTGTTTTTATTCCATGCCTTTCATCTCTTTCTTCTTTTTATGTAGCAGAATTATTTAGGGACAACGTATGGTCGAGACATGGTCTCCCATCCTCTATCGTCTTGGACCGAGGACCACAATTCGTTTCAGAGTTTTCTAGACAGCTGAACAAGATTCTTCAGATCAAGCAAAAGATCTCTACAGCTTATCATTCACAAACAGACAGACAAACGGAAAGGGTTAACCAGGAACTAGAACAGTATCTAAGGAACTTTATCACCAAGCGACAGGAATCGTGGGCAGATTGGATTAAAATAGCAGAATATCACCATAATAACTCTTACTCGACATCCACCAAAACATCCCCCTTCGAAATCACGAAAACATATCATCCTAGACTTGGTTTCGAAGCACCACTCTCCACTCACCCTTCCTCCCACTTTCTTCATGAAATGGCAAAGTCCTTCAAAGATGTAAAAGAGGCTTTACAGGAAACTCAAGAAAGAATGGTTAAACAAAATACCACAATGCTCCCTTCATACACAAAAGGACAGCAAGTTCTTCTTTCTACAAAAAACCTAATGCTTCCTTATCCATCGAAAAAGCTTACCAAACGATGGATCAGCCCATTCACTATTCTTGACATCATCCCCCATGCTGTTCGCTTAAAACTCCCCTTCACAATGCGCATTCATCCCACTGTAAATATATTGCGTATCAAACCTTATCTTCCTTCGCTCCGTGGGCAGGATATCCTCACCCCTGACCCAATCTTGGTTACTGAAGAAGGACACGAAAAATATGAGGTTGACCACATCATTGATTCTCGTATTCGAAAAGGCAAATTGGAATATCTGGTACATTGGACTGGATATGGAGAAGCAGATCGTACCTGGCAAACAAAGGATGATTTGGCTAATTCTCCGGATCTTATTACAGAATTCCACAAGCTACATCCCTCCACCTCATGTCATCTCTTCACGACCAACCTTGCATCTTTCTGTTCATTATTTAAACCATATGAAAACCACACCGAAATGAATGCTCTCTTCATGTCTCGTCTGGAATCTGAGACCTAAAAAGGGGGTAGTGTTATAGTCCGCTTTTTTAAACTTTTGATCACGTGACTTTATCTTATCTTTCCACGTGGTTATCTAATCTTTTATCTTATCAGGGCACGTGTCGGGTCACATGACTGGTCTAGACCCAGGGCATAGGGTTAGCCTCATGTCTTCCAGCCCCTTTTCATTTCCGTCTCTCTTCCATTTTAGAAGCACTGAGCCCTTTCAGCCATTGGCTATTCTCATGGTGTCTTCTCTTCTTTTTGATTCCCATGCAGGGTCCATGGGAATTCTCCCATCAGGGTCTTGGTCCATGCACTGTAGCTATACCTATATAAACTGTAGCATACCGTCTCAAGACTCCCCAGTCTTGAGCACTTGTATCTCTAGTGCAGTGTATCACTCATACTCCTAGCTTTCTATATATCATCATCCATTTCTCTCCAAACCATTCACCGACACCGAAAGCCCCTAGATTAGGGTTAACCACTCATCGTTTACACTGTCACCAATACCGCACACAACAAAAACCAAGACTCAAGTAAGCAAGACTAGGGAATTCCAGCTTGTCTACCCTTGCCTTTATATATTAGAGGATCCTGCACACAGACCATGCTGACTAAGTACATGTGCTACCTAATCAGGGAATGCCCTGAATCCTGGGTTAATAGATAAGAAAGAATAAGGGAAAAGCATGGAGCAGAGATTAAGAGTATGGTAGAAGGCCATGCAGATGTGGGAAAATGGAAGAGAAGTAACCTATGAATAGAATGCAGGGTCAGAGGTGCTTGCACCATGAGGATGGAGATCTCTGCCACAGATGAGATCCAATCTGTAGATCTGCCACAAATGCATTTAAGATCTTAATCTAGATCCAGATCCATATTTCAGATATGATCCATAGAAATAAGACTGGTGGGCAGTTCCAGGGAAGATCCTGGGAAGATCCATGTCAGGTAACTGATGATCACATGACCACTGCTAGGGAAAGAAATAATAAATACTCTTAAAGGAAACAGATCACAAACTAAGGTTAAGCTTAAAATGGGGTGTCTTGTGCATGATCACATGATGTCATGTGACTAGTTCTAGTGCTGGAGTGTCACTTCATAACAGATTCAGTTAATAGGAAGTGGGTCAATATTAATTGAAAGGAGCATTACAAGGTGGGTTAAACCTTGATGTAAAGAAAGGGGGAGCTCTCTCTATAGCCATTCTTTTGAATGACCTTTCTATTCTTCTGACCCAATTAATAAAATTGATCAGGTCTTCTTCCATACCCTGCATGCACACTTGTTGGTATATCTGATATTGGATCTGGGTTCTCATCAGTTTCAGCACATAATCATTGCTTACTCCTGTATCTGCTCTAAGCACCTCAAAATCCTGCAGGTACTCATCAATTGAGACTCTATGCCTTAAACTCTTCAATTTCTTCAACACTTCATGAGCCAGTTCATTGATATGAAAATAAGCTCTTATCTTCTGTGCAATACCAGCAAAGTCTGGCCATGCTTCCACCTCATACTATTCCCTTGTCCCTTCTCTTGTAAGGTAGAACTCAGCTTCCTTGTTGATGTACTTTTCATACATGATTTGAGTATAGCCATTTGCCCTTTCTTCCAATCTAGACAACATTACCACTGTTTGCTCCCTTTTGTTCTTTCACTTTTGCTTAGCATGCCATACTGAGAGACTTATGAATCACTTCCTCCATGTCTTCTTCTTACCATTTCACTTTCCTGGATCAGCAATTTTCTTCAACCCTTCCATCTGCATAAACTCTTCTACCAGTTGCTTCATCATATCTCCAATCTCCCCACTCATAGTTGTCCCACATGTAGTATGGGTCAAAGGTTGAAAGAAAGGCTGGTGGTGTAAGGACTGGGGTTCTGTTTCAAGTGGAATGGGCTCTGATAGAATCAAATCTAACTCTGTTAATTCTTCTCCTTGTGAGCTTCTGGCATATGGGTTGAAGGAGGACAGATTGGCTGATTATCTAAGAAGTGCAAGATATAGTTTTAAGTGATGCAGAGGGTTTGAGAGAATGAAGATGATCTAAAGTTGCTACTTTCCAGTCTCTGCCTTTCTTTGCCACAAAATCTTTTCTCATTTGTTCATCAAACTAATCAAAATGATGTTGGAAACTTTGTCTTTCAAACTCATCATCCTCAAATCCAAGAACTGCTTTAAAAATAAAATCTTTTAATTGTTCCTTGTGTCTCCATGAGTACTCTTTCTTCATCAAAAACATTTTCTTGCAATAAGTGCTCTTGACTAGTAATTGTAGTTTTGAGCAAGTATTATGGGCTCAATGTTAAATAATGTGCAGATAAGAGCTAAAACCTAATCAAGGGCTAACAATGTTGATGTCAGTATGAATAAGAAGTAAAGCAGAAGTATATGAGGATGAACACTGTACTATATGATACAAGTACTCAAGACTGGGGCTTGAAATGTTCTAAGGCTACAGTATTTATACTATACAAAATGGTGCACAGACCAAGACCCTGATGGGAATTCTCCCACAGACCCTGAGGCACCATCAGAAAGAAGAGAAGACATTGTGAGAATAGCCAATGGCTGAAAAGAAGCAATGCTTCTAAAATAGAAGAAAACAGAAATGAAAAGCAGGCTGAAGACATGAGGCTAACTCTATGCCCTGGGTCTAGACCAGTCATGTTACCCATTATGTGCCTAGATAAGATAAAAGATTAGATAACCACATGGAAAGATAAGATAAGATCACATAATTAAAAATTGAAAAAGTGAACTATAACATGAAATATATCAGGAATATGAAATAATGAAGATTGAAAATATGTGAAACAAAAGGAGATTTGCAATATCTAAAGAATAAAGGGTAACTGGAAATGGAACAGAGTTTAAGGAGAAAAGTGTAATTATAACATATATAATCTGTAGATGCTTAGAAAAAAATACAGTGTAATTTAAACTGGTAGTAATTGTGTGATGGAGTAATCTTTTGAGTAGCAAGCCTATCTTTGCATCATCTAAGCAATTTTACTAAATGAATCAGCCTTGAATATCACAGTCTCTCTAGAGTGCAAGTTCAAAGCACCACATATGGGTTTTCAAAGGCATTTTGCAGTAGGTACATAAATGTAGTTTAATTTGGGTGGCTGTAATTGAGCATTACTCAGCCATATGTACAACAAGACTGGAATGGCACACTAATAATCATAGACTATGGTCAATGGCTCAATACTCCTCCCACCACATATACAGACAGCCTATAACAATGCCTTTACTTGAGAATACCTTTGCCAGTCTAAATGTATTATTTTTGAATTTTTAATCTCATGTTATGAGTAATCAATTGATTAATGTAATATAATATATTACAACATAACATGATAAATCACAATACACTGCATTGTGTTATTTCATGCCCTGCTGTCAATCAACCAATATTTACTACATATCCCTGATGCTTGCATGGTGTGCCATGCTAAGAGTACATTCAATCATTATGATGGTACCATGGTACCCAACCTTACAACACACCAACAGAGCAAGATTCAGGCTTCTCATAACAAAGAAGAATGCATTCAAGCAGCTCTCAAAGCCAACAGTGCATCAGAAATCAAATCAGATGGTCTACATGTACTTTCTCTTCAAAAGGCAGTACAACTGTTTGCAAAGGAATCCAATTACCCAAGACAACTTGAGGGTGGTTCCAGGGCAAGGTTGATGAAAGTGATAATCTCAACCTTTTGGCTAAAATAGAGTGGCGAGGAAGGATGAAGGAGTATTTCAAGGAAGCTGTGGAAAAGTTCAAATCAATTCAGAGAGAATATGATGAGTATTGCAGGGAACTTACTAATGCACAGAAGCAGCAAGAACGAGCAGCATGTGAGGAGCAATGTGCCCGTGATACTGCTGCTAAGCAGATGGAACAGATGGCAGAATGGGAGTTAATACGTACTGAACGAGAGGTGGAGAAGCAACAGAAAGAGGAAGAGAGGTCAGTGCGAAAAGCGCGAGAGGCAGAGGAACGTGCTGAGAGAAGACGGTGGGCTGACGAAAAGGCACTGCAGAGAGTTCAAGAGGCAGCAGAGAAAGCAGAGAGAAGGAGAAGGCGAGACAGAAGCTCGCGGGCCGAAAGAGAAGGCGGCAGACACGAAGTGACAGCAGAGAACAAGCTTGATGAACCAACTGTTGGTATTGTTGGTGGCGATACTGAGAACATTGACAGGGCAAGGCCACGAGTAAGACTGGTGCTCAAATTGCCAGCTGCTACAGACAGATTGGTCAAGCCGATGAACCAGCGAGGAGACAATAGGGACGAAGGTAATCTTTCGATGCCTTGTGGTAGTGCAACGGCAATTCGAGACGCGACTTCAGCTGATTCGTTTCTATGGTACGGCCTCACATTGGAGTACATCCATAAAAAAAATACATAGCTCATGGACAGTCACTGTTAAAAATATAAAAACACCACCATTAGATAGAGAACTATTTTTCCCTTGAGAGGGAATCAAAAATTTTGCTCTTTGAGTAACAAGGTGTTGTGCTATTGAACCAACAAGCTTAAGTGATTCGTTACTGGGTCAGGCACTGTATCACGGGAACATGTCAGTGAGCGCAGACGACCCTTCACCGACTTGAATCCCCAGGACTGGTACCAGAACCACCGTCGGCGACTTGTCAAGATTCAAAACACCTGAACCACGGCCGTCGGAAGCCTAGGACTTTCAGCGACGTTAGTCAAGATAATCTATTTTGTAGAAGGGGTCCACCAAGAAAGTGAACCTGGTCAAGCGAGGACATGTATATCTCCCCTAGATGTGGAATAGTGCAAATTAAGAAGGACTAGCATATCAGCTAGCTAATCAGAACCCCTACTAACCCTCGCGTAGGCCTCGCCAGGCTCGCAAACACCTTCAAAAAAAGTACAACGTAACAAGCGCACTTTGCAGATGCACTCCCGAATCTCGCAAAATCCTGATTTCGTACCATTTTTGACGCTCTCGTCTGCCGATAGCCCTATTGGAATCCACCATTCATATGCTTTGGACAGCCATAAGCCATCTGGACCCCCTCACCCCCATCATCTCCTTGCCCCTCATCGGGAAGTAGAAAAATGGTCAGACGGTCAAAACACATCAAAAATATATCTTGACCTACATAGTCGAGACTACTTGTTTACTGATGCTGCCTGTTCCCATCACAGAAGTAGGTCCAATACCCAAGCTCAACTTCACTTCCCTCGCCTTCACTAGTATCCCCTCGACCAAGCACATAGCCCTTCCCGCTCTCCAGTTCGTCCACATAATTCGCCAACTATCTTGCCCTATTTCCGGGACCGTCGTTGTGCCAGAGGACAACTTGGGCGTCGAAGTTCCTACAAAGACAATCACCCTCCCAACGTCTCCACCTTCCCCGGGGTTGATAATTGAGATCCACTACGGTTATTGGCTTTATCGATCACGGGTGGTGCCCAGCCTCTTCGCGACTACACTCGCGTATCCGGCGATCCGGTATGAACTGCGCGAGGTCACGAAGACAGGGGTTGCTGGATCATCGTCGATTTCTCTCCAGAACCTCCACTTCGCCACGACGTCTTCAAGGAGCGGGAGTGACAGCCTAAAGAAGGGGAATGAAATACGTTCCGGCTTGGCGACACTGGCGATAGCACATAAGCATTTCTATCCAATTAGTTCGTGGACCCTTTGCTTCGTCTGTGCAACTTGGATAGTATCGTTTGGGGACAAATCTCGATGCGTCAAGTTGAGGCTGTACGAGTTCGTAGTCGTTCAGCACGTGACACGTCCATCGAATATCGCAGTTTCCCGCACGCTGCAGTTCGACGGGGCATCGTCACATTCATGACGGACCTTGCGCTGGTTGGCAACAGTATCCTCTCAATGGTAATATGGAAGCGGATAGTGATCTAAGTATGGGGCCTTGAGGTGCGTCACCATGGCATCTCCAGATGGCGGTGGTTCGTCCGCGCTACGTTGGACTGCCCGGAGAAATTCTTTTACACAAGGGACATTCCTATTAGGCGAAGTGGTTGGTTCAAATACTGTCTCGCATCTAGGAGGCAACCGGCCACCATGAAACACCGTTGGTCCCCTTTGGATCATCGCCTCGGTGTGCAGTCTGAATCGTTATGCGTTCAAGTTTTGACGTTCACTGTAAACGACCTACCAGCAAGCAGGACGACGCCCTACTCCGTCACCCTGCTCTCGCTCTTGCCCTCTGTTGCCGACATGCGCCTCATATTCAGCACCACCGATCACATGAATACAAAGATCTCCGACGAGCGAGGGTACATCCACTACAGCATCTGCACACCTCTCGCATCCAAGAGGGTAACCACGGTCACCAAGTACCGCTGGTGCGGCTCGAGCGGTATCTCAGAAACGATGGGTGTCATCGAGTGGCATCGCTTGAAGGAGACGCTATTTCGGTTTAATGGGAAGGAGATACCCGCGGGCGAGATGCTCGAAAAGCGCGCTTGGAGCGGGTACGTTGGATGCTACCCGATACTTCACGACGAAACTAAACTGGCGCTAACGAATGTGTGGTTGACCTCTGATCGTTGACTGGGGAACACGCCAAACGTTCTCAGTGGTCGGTATTTCGTAGGTCCCGATGGACATACATACAAATGGAAGCTTGAGCCGACGCGTTGCTGGGTGTGTCCTGTGCCGGTTTGCTTGGAATGACGAATGACGGTTTTTTCTTGGACGCGCCTTGAGATAGATGAAGCCTGTTGAGCAAGACGTTGAGCTCGTTCGATTTCACAGGAAAAATCACGGAATTTTGAGACGGTCCCATCCGGCCTACCTCAACGTTTCTGCCAAGGTGGCTTCGATGTTGGATCACATCATCCTCACGTTTGTCTATGTCGAGTCGTTGCGGGAGGAGCAATCAGGAAACCGACGCATCGTCAACATGCAAATGTAACGTGACGACGTAGGGGCATGACGCGATGGACTACGGTCTCACAGATGAGCATTCTAACAGACCTGGCGTTCAGTGTGGTACATTACTATTGCAGATACTAGTTGTTCCTCGAGACGACGGGGTCAGTTCCAAAGGCGAGGTTCCTATCCAGCCTGCGTGTGTTGCACATGTCTCTGCTTTGCGTCCGTGATTCGTTCCTCTAATAGACAAGACGACAGTCAAATCCACACGTCATGGAATCCGAGAGCGACAACAACGATCAATGAATGCATCGCAGACAGTATTTTCCGTTGGTGGGACTTTGAAGATCATGCCATGGTCGAGGTCATATAGCTAGTAGGGATCTGTCAACGAAGCCACGGTCGCTGAGACCAGCATCATCGTCACCGCAAACCGAAAGCTTTCCAACAAAATATTTTCTGCGTTCGAACCATTTGTCACCATCATCGATTGAAAGATGGCAATGTCTTGACTTGGAGGTTATTGATCAACTGTATTGTAGACCAAAATTCACAAGGACGACAACGCAGTGCTTTGATCTGGTCTGAGGGTCTTGTACTTGGTGGTGGCGAGAAGCAAGTCTCCTTCCACAGAGAGGCGTAATACGCCTCATGTCATTGCAGACGAGGTTGGCTTTTCCACTGGCTGCGACAAGAAAGTTGGAGCCTACGAGAGGGGTCGACGGCGCGTTTGATTTCTCGAGGTGACGAGCGAGTCGTCGAGATGTCGTAGTGTACGGCGGTTCTTGAGAAAGGTTTCGAGGACAAGTCCTGGTTTGGGAATATCCACAGGACTCTGAATCGCCGCTTGAAAGTTACCCACGATATCACCACTTCCATCATCGTCGTTTCACAGCGACGACCAGGGAGAGTTTACACTTGTTCTTGTTGTACGGCGACGTGCTTCAAGTACGCTAATAGCTTACTTTTCCTTAGTCTCCATTCTCCATCATGTCCCAGTGGGGTCAGCCGGGATTCCAGTATCCCATACAGACCGGCTTCCCTGGCCCACAACCCCAACAGCAGTTTCAACCTGGGCAACAACTGAATCCCACTGCTCAGTTTCAGCAATCCCAGGGTGGCTTTGGTGCCCATTTGGGTGCACCGGCACTGGGTGCGGGGTTCGGTAGTCTTGCTCCGCAGCCAACAGGATTCCCCGGCACGCGTCCTCAGGGACTTCAGCAAACCGGGTTCCCTGGTACCGCAGGCGTCGGTGCGAGCTTGCAAGCACAACCTACAGGTTTTCCTGGTGTACAATCTAGCTTTCAGCAACGCCCACCACCACCCCCAATTCCGCCTCTTCCCAGTTCCTATCAGCAAAATGCGCCACCACCGCCCCCACCTATACCTCCCGTACCTCAGCACCAGCCGAGCTTTCTGAATGTGAGCCAGAGTCGTCTAGGTGGGTCCTTGATGCCGTCCATTGGGACGTCAAGCTTGGTAGCGCAGCCAACGGGTGTTGGATTGCTGTCACAACCCACCGGTTTTGCAGGACTTTCTCCGGCTCCATTGGTGCCTCAGATCACCGGGTTTATTGATCCTCGGCTCCAGATGATGTCCAGCTCATTCATGCCTGCCAATATTTCTGCCCCATACACGTCTGGTGGGGCGCCGCAGCTCGCCGCGCTCCCACAGCAACAGCTCGGTGGTCTCTCATTGCAGCAAAGCTTCCAGCAGCACAATCAAGCCCACGGGAGAGGTGTGGCGCCTAAAATCCCATGGGCATTGAGCAAGGCGGAAAAGAAACAATATGACCAGATATTCAGAGCTTGGGATGCACAGGGCACCGGGTTTATCAGCGGTCAAACGGCGTTGGAGGTTTTTGGACAGAGTGGTCTAGACAGGAACGACCTTGCGAGGATTTGGTCAGTCGCGACAATTAGCCATGATATATTCGAATTCTGATGCAATTTACTGACGTGCTATAGGACGCTGGCCGATGCTGACAATCGGGGTAAACTAAATTTGGCAGAGTTTCATGTTGCCATGGGTTTGATCTACCGATGTGCGTATCTTATTTTGTCGATCGTCCATTTGATATGATCCGTGCTCATTAATGGTCCGTCATTATTAGGTCTCAATGGAAATAACATCCCAGATGAGCTTCCTGCTGAACTCGTTCCACCTTCTTCTCGAGATCTCGATACCTCGGTTAATTTCCTCAAAGACATTCTTAAAAACGATAGTCGTGCGCGTTCTCCATCAGGACTCGATGCTCCCGTCTCGCGTCTGAAAGAGCGCTCGTTTACCTCTTCGTCCTCCTTTACCCAGCAAGGAGGGCGACAAGATGCGACTGTCTATAAACACGAGGATGCTGAACCCCCTGGTGGATTTTACCAACCTCGTAATCGTCATGTGGATCGTAGTACCATCCGATCACGTGTGGACGACGCGAGCCCTGGAACGGCAGACCTGTCCTCTATCAAGAGACAGTTGTTGAACACGCAGAAAATGCTAGATGATACGTTGGCAAACGAGCAGTCTTCTGATGCACTGGATAGGGAGCTTGAGGATTTGCGGTATAGGATTACCCGATTACAAGAGGATCTCGAGTACGTCTCAAAAGGTCCGAGGACGGTAGCCAAGGACGAGGAGAGGAGGCGTCTCGAAAGAGAGCTTGTAAAGTTAATGCATGAGGAAGTGCCGGAACTGGAGAAGAAGGTGGAGGAGCGAGAGGCAAGGAGGGAGAGAGAGAAGCGAGAGTGGGCGCGTGATCGGGATCGAAGAAACGAGCGTTTTGGACGGTACGGCGGGGATGACAGCGGGAGGTATTCGCCAGCCTCGCGATACCAAGAAGATGAAGAACGACCATACTCTAGGAGCGCGTCGAGGTATGATCGAGACGACAGGGACCATGATCTTGATAGGTCCTATAGAGATGGGGATAGAGATCGTAACCGCGACGGTGACCGTGAACGTGATCGCGATCGCGATCGTGTACTGTCCACTGCCACATACACACCTCCGCCCCCGCCCCCGCCCGCCGGCCCTCCCAGTCGACCAACGCCACCGCCTTCTGCTTCTGCTCGTTCTCCCGCGCCTGCGATAAAGAGTATGTCCCCCGAAGAGCGACAGGCCTTTATTCGTGCTGAGGCACAACGCCGCTTGGAAGCCCGTAAGCAAGCTCTTGGCGTCGTTGCTCCTTCGTCTGCCTCTGTTGCTGGCCCTATGCTTGACACCACTATTGAGGATCGCCTTGCCCAAGAGAAGAAGGAAGCGGAGGATAAAGTTCGCCAAGAGGAGCGACAGGCTGAAGAACGCAAAAGACAGAGGAAGGAAAAGCTTGAAGCTGAGAAAGCATTGAAGGAAGGCAAGGCTTCTTTGCCGACGCCCACCACTACGGCCCCTCCACCAGCTCCCGCACCTGCACCCGTACCCACGCCAACCGTCAAGACTCCCCCACGCCCACCTAAGTCTCGTGCTCCTGCTCCACCTCCACCGCGCAAGGGAGCTGCTCCTCGTATTCCGGCTGCTCCTACTCCGGGTCAGGTACCGTCCGCTCCAGCTCCACCAGCTCCACCGGCACCCACTCCTGTTGTTCGTGCACCGGCAATTCCTGCACCTTCGCCTGTCTCTCCTGCCCCCATTGTGCCGAAGGAGGACCCTGACGACGTCGCATTCAGAGCACGGGAGGTAGCCCTACGTAGGAGGCGTGAAGAGCATGCGGCTCTCCTCCGTAAGCTCGAGGAGGAGGAGGAGGAAGCACGGAAGGCTGAGGCCGCGTATCAAGAACGTAGGAACCAGTTTTTGGCCGCTAAAGCTTCACCAGCCGCCAGTACAATGTCGACTACACCAAGTTCTGCTGTTTCTCCTCCCCCTGCCCCTGTCTCTCCTGCTCCAGCTCTGCCAGTATCTTCGCCCATACAAGGAAAGGTGTCGACTGAGGAAGCACCCCCGCCTCCG
>JBBPKN010000951.1:0-24502 GCA_038089275.1 Pulveroboletus cf. rosaemariae | reverse complement strand
GAGGCTAACCCTATGCTCTGGGTCTAGACCTGTCATGTGACCTATCATGTGCCTAGATAAGATAAAAGATTAGATAACCACATGGAAAGATAAGATAAGGTCATGTGATCAAAGTTTAAAAAAAGTGAACTATAACATACTCCTCCCATGCCTCTGGTCCCAGACCCCTGTTCTTCTGATAATTATGTAGTTTCTCTCCAATCTAGAACCATATGATTGGCTATTCTCCTCCTCATATACTCCAGATATTTGGCCTGCATTAGGCCCACCCTGTCAAGGGAATAAGAAGCTAGTTGTTTATCAGACCAGTATTGGAGCTTGCTGAATAAGAACATCAGAAATGGGATATGTCTTCAATATTTCTGCCCCTACCTGCTTTATCAGAATCTAATCCAACTCTGATTTAGCTCTGACCCCTAGCCACACAATAAACTACCTTGCTGGCAATCAGCATGTTTCAGTTCCCTTTGAAGATAAAAAACCTTCCTTAATTCTGTCCCTTTCCTACTCTAAATCTGACCTTTCCAACATTTGTTTTGGATTCTTTGTTTGACTATCAGGCTCTAGTCTAATTTCTGATCTTCTTTCTGGTAGTCTTTTCAAGGCCCTGTGTCTCTCCACTTCTATTCCCTTCATTTTTTTTCAGTTTCTCTGTCTCTATGTCAGAAGTGACCATTTTGACATTGATTTTTATTCTTGTCCCTTTAGGGAATTCAGTTAATTCTTCTGTTTCCTTCTTGGTTGTTCTTTTGTTCTCCATATCACCCCATGACTGCTCAAGGCATCACTTGCCTGGTCATGAGATTTTATCTTAACAGATTATTGTGATTTGCAGAAACCTTATTTTCTGGACTTACTTCATATTTGCTCCAAACTTGTTTACTCAAGGCTTGTGAAGCCTTTACTTCAGTAGTCATTGATGCCCCTTTTTGTATTCTAATTCCTGGCCCCTGAGTCAACTCCAAACCCTGACCTCTGTTTATGAAGACACTAACTAGAGCTATTATCAATCTACTCTAGTATTATTATATCTTCATCTTCTTCTCTCCATGCTTTTTCCTGGACTGTTACAAAGTGACACTTCAGCACAAGAACCAGTCATGTAACATTATATGATCATGTACAAGATATCCCATTTTAAGCTTAACCCTAGTCTATGGTTCTATTTTTTTCAGAGTATTTATTATTTCTTTTCCTCAGCAGTGGTCATGTGACCATAAGTCACCTGACATAGATCTTCCCAGGATCTTCCCTGGAACTGCCCTCCATCTAATCTCCATAAATCTCATCTAATCTAGATTTGGATTCTAAATGCATCTATGGCAGATTTATAGATTGGATCTCATCTGTGGCAGAGATCTCCATCCTTATGGTGCAGGCACCTCTGACCCTGCATTCATTTCCTAGATACTTCTCTTCCATTTTCCTATATTCACATGGCCTCCTGCCATATTCCTCATTTCTGATTCATGCTTTCATTACTCCTTATTTATTAGAGTTCAGGGCATTCCCTGATTAGGTAGCACATGTACTTAGTCAGCATGGTCTGTGCTTAGGATCCTGTAATATATAAGGTGAGGGTAGGCAAGCTGGGATTCCCCAGTCTTGCTTACTTGAGTTTTGATTTAGTCTTGCATCTGAGAGATTACCCCTTTTACAGATTATTCAGATAACACCTCAGTACTTTCACAGATGATCCAATAGCCCCTAGGGTTAGCTCAATTTATCCCTGCATCACTGCCTAGTTAGAGGCCACTAGCATAAAAGCCCTAGAACAGAAGACCAAAAGGCACTCACCAAAGTTAAGTTATGGTTTAGTCAGTTCAGCATATCTGCTTGTGCTTCATGGACCTCTGTCCTGAGTTCCACCACCTCTCCCACCACCTCATTCTTTTCACCATTCTCTGGCCCACTCTTCACATCCTCTCCACTCACTCTTCACAAAGGATTGAGAATGTCAACCAGCCATACTAGCAGCCAGTTCTCCCTTCTTATCTTCTATATCATCTGGCCCTCCACCTTCTATATGGTTGCCACCAGCAGGTGACAGCTCTTGGCCACCTGCTTGGCACTGCCTTCTGCTCCTTCTAAGTGAGCTCTTTTTTTAGGCCACTCCTCCACATCCCTCCATTATCATTTCCACACTGGCTTTTTCTCCCCTAGGGACCTGAAGGTATATAAAGTTATTATGAGGCAAGGTCTAGACCAGTCTAGATCTGTGATAATATGAAAGTGTGAAATGGTGAAGAGATAAAGAGATGAAGAAGTCATGTGATATAACAATGTGAAGAGTAGCAATAGTGAAGAGAAAATGATGAAAATGAAATAAAATTATAACACTACCCCAAATTTAGCTCTTAGATTCCAGATAAGAATGCTGAAGAGAAAGTGGTGTGGTGAAATTAACATAGGGATGGAATTGAGAGTGAAAGTCTTGCAGGAAAATAGATAGAATTCATTGTGGGGCAGAAGAATATTAACTATGAAAATCTTTAATGACTTGAGGGGCATTTTGCAGATGATTGCAAGGTTCTCAAGTACAATCCACCTCATTATATTCCTTCCAATGCATCAAATACTCCAATTTTCCTTTTTTCAACCTTGAATTCACAATATAGGCCACTTTTCATTCTGATTCTTGATTTTCTGTAACATGGATCAGATCTGGTTGAATAGTGGGTTGAGATGGAAGGATATTATGGAAAGATTTAACTTATGATATATTAATAACAGGATGGATTTTAATTTCTTTTGGAAGAAGCAGCTTAACTGTATTTGGCATTATATCAAGGATTATATAAGGACCAATCCATTTTTGCAACAGTTTTCATAAAGGATAGGGAAGTTTAAGATGCTCTGTCAATAGCCAAACTTTCTGTCTGATTTGATATAATGAAATATCAGAACTTTTCTTTTCTGACTGCTTCTTCATTTTTTTCTATGCCTGCACTATAGCCTCCTGGGTTTCTTGATGCATTGCTTGAAGTTCTTTAGCAAATGCATTGGAGGGTTTATCCTGTGTGAATTCTAATCTAGGATTATAATGCTTTGTTACTGTGAAAGGAGTATTTTTGATAGCTGATGAAAATGCATTATTATGGGAGAATTCTGCCATCTTGATCCATTCTGCCCATTGATTTTGATTCTTTGCAATAAAGATACAAAGATATTGCTCTAATTCCCTGTTGATTTTTTCTGTTTAATCATCTGTTTGAAGATAAAAAGAGATAGAAAGTTTTTGAGAAATTCCTAAAAATGTACAGAGATCACTAGTGAATGCCAAAGTGAATTGTGGACCTCTGTCTGAAACTATGGAAGTGGGTAGTCCATGTCTACACCACACATTATCTCTAAATAGCTTAGCCAAATCTGAAGAAGACATCTTAGAAAATAAACAAGGAATAAAGACTACTTCTTTTGAAAATCTGTCAACCACCACCAGAATGACACCAAATCCATTTGACATAGAAAGTCCTGTGATAAAGTCTGTAGAAATATCCTTCCATGGTTCTGAAGGAATTTGTAAAGGAATAAGTTTGCCTACTGGTGCTTTTTGTGAATCCTTCATGAGAAAGCACACTTGACAGGACTTAATATATGAAAAAGCATCTTTTGCCATTTCTGGCCAATAAAAATATCTTCTCAGCATATGTAATGTTCTTTGTTGACCTCCATGTCCTGCTATAAAAGAATCATAACATAGTCATAGTGCCTTCATATGTGATTCTTCTGGAATAAAGATTGTATTTGTTTTTTGATGTACAAGGTATTCTTTATCAGAATTATAACACAGCCCTGGTAAATCATTCTTCAGGAGTTCCATGGTGGCTGCAATGACATCTAAAAGGAAGATGTTTAAAAGGAGAGATGATTATAAAGAGAGGGGTGCAAAGCAAGAGAGTGGGAGTACAACAACTTGTTGATTAGATTCATGATCAATAGAGTCATGATTAACTCATTGTGAGAGAACATCAGCTTATTCATTAGAAGTCCAAGTCCCAGGCTTATAAATAATAGTGAAATGATATTCCATAAGGGTTTCTACCCAATGAGCTTGATGGCCAGAGAGATCTTGAGGGCACTTCCAATATTCAAGGACCTGATGATCTGTCCAAATTTCAAAATGGATCCAATCAATAAAAAGATGGCATTATTCTTTAAGGGCCCAAATGACTACTAATAGCTCTTTATCATAGATAGGGTAATTTTGCTCTGCAGGGAATAGGAAGTGGGATATATAGATCACTGGTTTCCAGTAACCATCTATCAGATATGAAAGAATAGCTCCAGTGGCAATGTCACTAGCATTCATTTCCACTCAAACAGATTTGGTAGAATCAGGATAAATGAGAAAAGGTGCTGTGCTCATAATATTTCTTAGAGTAATGAACACTTTCTGCTGGGGAACATCCCAGAAGAATGATTTGTCTTTGCATGTAAGGTCATTGAGGGGTCTAGTGATATTCACAAAGCCCTAAATGAAATAATGATAGTAGTTTGCTAAATCAAGGAAAGCTTGTACTTGTTTAAGAGTACAGGGTGTAGGTCAATCTTGAATAGCTTGAATCTTATTCATCTGCATTTCCACCCCATCTTTAGACACAACCATCCCAAGATAATCTACCTTTTCTTGAATAAAGTGACACTTGGATGGTTTTAGGAAAAAGTTGTTGTCTATTAATCACTGCAAAACTTGAGAGACCATAGCAGCATGTTTCTGTCATGTCTTTTCTTTGGAAAAGATTATAATATCATCAATATAAATTAGTATGAAAGCCCATAAATCTTGAAAAAAATCATTGACCATAGTCTGAAAAGTTTCTGGGCTATTATGTTATGGTGGCAGTATTGCTCACTGTACAGATGGCTGATAACCCTAATCCAATATGTCCTTGGAATTGTGCTGATGTCGATGTCAGTGTTGATATAGAAGAATAAGAGGGTGGAATAATATATGCCTGACCCTAAATGTAGTGCAGGACTTAAAAAGAAAGAATACTCAGGATAGCTAGGCCTGAGAAGCAAAGTTCAAACACTGCTTGTCTATTGAGATGCCTAGATGGCTAAACAAACAAGGTGCTCAAAGCTGGGGAGCTAATGTTACAAATGTAACATTTGCTAGCAGAAGAGTCACATGACAAGCACATGACTATGAGATATTCTCACCAAAACAAGACAAACCCTAGGATATGGTTGAGTTGTCACTTCAGAGTATTTTCCTTGGATTTGGACATAGCTTATAGGGTTGGATCTAGCATCTCAGATAACAGGTACATCTCCTGATCTTATCTCCAATGAATCTGGATCTTGATCTAGATAAGAGTCAGATATGATCATGGCAGATCTCTAGATGGGATCTCCTCAGCCTTATGGTTGAGGATATAATTTAATCTCCACTTACTCTAGACCCTTACCTTCCATTCCACACAGCCTCTCCATTCTATATACCTGATATGCATGGCCTATTGGTCATATTCTCAGTAAGCACACCCTATGCCCTACTTTCCTATTTAGTGTTTTCCATAACCCTGGAGTTGATCTATGTGCACTTGGGCTTAGTATAAATAGTCAAGTAGTTCCTTGGTTTTGGCTTCCCAGCCTTAACCACTTGTTTAGCTTGTCTCTTGTACATTATCTAGTGCCTTGTCAATATAGGCCTTTACCTCCTAACTTGTGCTATGGCTTCTTAGGCCTTGCTATCCTGAATCTACACATTGTTCTCTTCTTTCTATTCCAACTGAATCCAACAACAAAACTAACACACCCTCTCAAGGCAGACCATTTAGGGTTAGGACAGATCATTCAGAAACTAATACCATAACAGCTAAGAGCTACATGGGCAGCCTATTTATACTATCTAGGGTGATACATGGACCACCAAGCCTGTCTGGGATAAATACTAAAATGGTAACTGGGCATAGGGTGAGGGTAAAGGGTATAACTAAATGGCCATGCATATCAAGGAACTAAATGAAAGAGAAGTAATAGAATAAAAGGGAAGACTGCAGGGTTAACAGATATAAAGACAGTATCTTAGCCTTGAGATCAAGGAGATTCCATCTGGATCTCTGTCACAGATCAGATCCATTAATCTAGATCTAGATCTAAGATTCAAGATCAGATGTTATCTAGATTCAATCAAAAGATACCATTATCTGAGATTGCTGCTAATCCTGTACTAATTCTTTAGTCAAGGTATACTCTGAATAGAACTAACCATAGCCTAGGGTTTGGCTCAATCTGGCATAGGAGTCTCATGGTCACATGATGGTCATGTGACTCTTGTGCATTCAAACTGTTATATTTGTAATATATTACATATACTGAAATACATTACCAGAAATTCATATGCCCCTATAGGGGTAGTAAAAGCCCCTTTCCACTTGTCTTCTTCTTTTATTCAAATATTATTATATCCCTATTATAGATCTAAAGTAGTAAATAAGTCTGTATCTTTTAATCTGTCAATTAACATAGAAATAAGTGAAAAAGAATAATTGTTTTTTATGGTCCAGTTATTGATGTTACAAAGTGACACTTCTTGCACTAGAACCAGTCACATGACATTATGTGATCATGTACAAGATACCCCTTTTTCAGCTTAACCCTAGTTTATAGTTCTAATCCTTTAAGAGTATTTATTTTCCTTTTTTCCAGCAGTGGTCATGTGACAGTTAGTTACCTGATGTGGATCTTCCCTGGATCTTCCTGGAAACTACCCTCCTCTCTTATCTCCATGGATCTTATCTAATCTTATCTGGATCTGGATCTTATCTAGATATATCTGTGGCAGATCTTAGATTGAATCTTATCTGTGGCAGAGATCTCCATCCTTATGGATACAGCACCTCTAACCCTGCACTTCCATTCCAAGGCTATGCCTTCTCTTTCATTCCCCTTTATATCTGTGCCTGTTCTTTGCTAGCACTCTTTAATCACTGCTCCATGCCTTTTTCTTATTGTTCTTATCTATTAGCCCAGGGTTTGGGACATTTCCAGATTAGATAGCTCATGTACTTAGTCAGCATGGTCTGTGCACAGTAGTAGACAATATATAAGGGTAAGAGTATAGAGGGCTGGCTCTCCAGTCTTCATTACTTGAGCTTTGGGCTTTTACAAGTGATTCCTTGAGGATTCTCCCTTAAAGCCTGACTGGGGCTTGTCCCTTCACAGTCTTGATTAGGCTCATCCCTTCCTTTTCACTTGCCTAGTTAATGCCACTAGCCACAAAAGCTCATCAGTAGAAAAAGCATCCTCAAATAGGGTTAGAGTTAGAATGAGTCTCACTTCATTCAGCAGTAGCAGAAGCCCTCATGCAAAGAATGCATGTTAGTTAAGATATCTATAATCTATAACCATTTATTTTCCTCCATCTTTTTTACTGATAAAGAACACCAGAGATGTCTGTGGTGATTTAAATGGTCAAATATATCCTTTTTTACTTTTTTTTTCAATAAATTCTCTAACTTCTGTTATTTCTGAATCAGAGAGTGGAATAATTCAACCTTTTTTTGGAGTGAAACCATCCTTTAATTCTACCATATAATTCCATGATTTGCAGGTTGGCATTCATTCTAATTGTTTCTGCAAGAAGATTTTAAGAAACCTCCAAAATTCTTCTGGGACTTGCTTTTTTAATTCTTCTGTTTCTAAATTGATTAGTTGATTAGCCATTTTTACCTTGTTAAAGGAAATCTTTTTATTGCACCAATCAATGGTAGGATTATAACATTTGAACCAGTTATACCTGATAATCATGTCACAAGTTCCCAGAATTGATACCAGAGCTTCCTTTTCTTCTTTATGTTTGCAGCTTATTGCATCTTCAAAACTTACCTGTAATTGGACTTTGAAATGAATTCTTCCTCCTCTTCCTTTCATACCATCTGCATTAATAACTGCTATATCTTGATATAGAGAAATCTGTTTTAAGTTATATTTTTTAACCAACCTTCTGTTAATGAACATTACAACTGCTCCTGTATCCAATAAAGCTGTTAGTATTCCCAAATTTTCCCAAGCCTGTGTTTTTCCTTTTACTTGTGTTTTTAACATAAATTTGTCTTTTCCTTATAATAAGTCAAGGATTTTCTTTATTTCTGTAAAAAGTAAGCTGCATATAAATAAAGTTGAACCTTTTTCTTTTTTGTCAGAGGAATTAATCACTGGATTATTACCCCCAGCCAAGCTCTTTTGAGACCCCTCTCGGATAGAAGAAACTGTATTCATAGTAGTATAGTTAAATAGTGCAGCTCCAGAAGAAGATGAAAAACTAAAGGAACTTCTGTTACCTTGAACAACAGAAGTTTTTACTCTTTTAAATGCTTTACCTCATTTGTAAATACATCTTGCCAGTATGCCCTGGCTGTATCCCCATACATGCTTTCTTCATCTGCTATGCATCTATTTCCATTGGTGCACCTCTTCCTGGTTGCATATCAGTGGTGGTGAAGTGAGAAGGGGATTGCCAGGGGAGTCTAGGATGAAACTGATTGTTTGGATTGATAGGAGAGTAAGGAGACCATTGAGAAGGAGGAGGACCCCTAGAAGCTTGGAATCTAGAGGCAGGAGCCACTCACTCTACTGCCATGTGCTCATATGCACATTCTATGGTTCTCAACTGTTCTGTTAGTCTATAGTAAGTCTTCTTTAACTCTTGTAATATCACTTGCTGGTAGATGCAATATTGAACTTGATCTCTGAGAAGCTTGAATGCATGTTCTGTAGTGATTTCCACATCCTTCCTTAAGATCTCAAACTCCTGTAGATAATCATCAATTTTCCCTACATGTCTTAGCCCCTCCAGTTTCTTTAATGCTTTATGGGCCAACTCTTCAATGTGAAAATAAGATTTGATGATGTGCACCAATTCTCCCCAATTCAGCCAGAGGTCCTTGTCCAGGCAACTCTCCAGGATCACCTATGCAAATCCAGCTGCCTTTCCTTCCAATCTTAACAGCATAGCTGCCACCATAACCCTATCATTCTTCTAGGGTTGTTCTTGATGCCAAACCCTCATCTTGGCCCACCACAACCTCCATTTCTTTCTATCACCATTCCACTTTCCTGGTTCAGCAACCTTTCTTTCAACTGCTTCCCTCAACTCCCTTAACAGATTTTCAAGTCCTACTTCTTCAGACATCATAGGCTCTTACTATTGCTACCAAAAAGGTTCTGACATCATTGACCTCAAGAGTCTGCTTGACCACCTGTGTGACCTCAAGCTCTGCTGGTCCTGAGCTGAAATGATTACTGTAAGTCTGATATATTCTGGTTCCTGCATATCTGAGTGTTACAGTATTGATCTTTTAAGTGATGCTTTCTAACCCTAAATGGTATCCAGCCTTGAGAGGGTGTGCAGATTCAGTGTTGAATTTGATTGAAAAGAGTGAGAACAATGACTTAGGGGAGGAGAAACCCTAAGGAGCCAGAATGCCTGGAATGCCCATGTATTGGCAATAGATAATGTACAGTATAACAAGGTAATTAAGGCTGGGGCCTTAATCAATGAACTACCTACTATATATACAGTCCAGGATGGTGCACAGACCATTAGGGCAAAGGGCTATAGATACTAAATATGGGAATAGGGCATAGGGTGTGCTAACTGAGAGTATGACCAATGGGCCATGCAGATAAGGGGTGTATCAGGAAAAGGCTATGTTGAATGGAAGTCAGGGTTCAGGGTAAGCAGAGATTAAACCATGTCCTCAACCATAAGGCCAAGAAGATCCCATTTAGAGATCTGCCATAATCAGATCTGACCCTTATCTAGATCAAGATCCAGATTCATCAGAGATTAGATTAGGAAATGTACCTGTTATCTGAGATGCTAGATCTAACCATAAGCTATGTCTAAATCCCAGGAGAATACTCTGATAGACAACTCAACCATATCCTAGGGTTTGTCCTTGTTTGGCAATAAAGTCTTGCAGTCACATACTTGTTATGTAACTCTTCTGCTAGCAAACTGTTCATTTGTAACACTGGGCTGGAATCCTCTTCTTTCTCCTCCCTCACTCCATATTCTTCTTCTCCTGAATACAACACACTTGCTTAGTGGCCAAAGAATAAGAGGTGCTCCTGTGATTCTGAAACTTCTTCTTGGAACTTTTAGTACTGCTGAAAAACAAAAAGACCTGAGCCTATCTGTTGTTGCTACTTTTTTATCCCTAGCCTTTTTAGCTATGAAATCTTGTGTTGTTTGATAATCAAAGTCATCAAACCTCTTCTGAAAATCTTCTCTTTTCTGATTATTCCCTTCAAATCCAAGTATTGCTTCATCAACTAGGTTTATAAGAGTCTGCTTATGTCCCCACTGATAAGTGTGACAAGGGCTTATAAAAATGTGGAAAAAACTTCTGCTAAAGTGCTGACAGTGTTATGGTCCAACTATGTCAGACTTTGTATGAGGAGTGGATAATCCTAATCCCAGTGACCTTGGGGTTGTGCCAATGTCAATGTTAGTGTCAATTGGAAGAATAGAAGGGTAAGATGGTAAATACCTGACCCTAGATGTAGTGCAGGACTTAAGAGAAGGGAATACTCAGGGTAGCTAGGCCTGAGGAGTGAAGTCCAAACACTTAGCTTGTCTATTGAGATGCCTAAATGGCTAAACAAACAAGTACTCAAAGCTGGGGAGCTAAGAGCTACATGAGTGGCCTATTTATACTATCTAGGGTGGTGCATAGACCACCAAGTGTGTCTGGGATAAATACTAATATGGGAACTGGGCATAGGGCAAGGGTAAATGGTATAACTAAATGGCCATGTGTATCAAGGGTTATAATGGAAGAGAATCATAAAAATGAAAAGAAAGACTGCAGGGGCAATGGATATGAAAACAGCACCTTAGTCTTGAGGCCAAGGAGATTCCATCTGGATCTCTGTCACAGATCAGATGTTATCTAGATTAGATCAGAAGATACCATTATCTGAGATCACTGCTAATCCTGTGCTAATTCTGTAGTCAAGGTATACTCTAAATAAGACTAACCATAGCCTAGGGTTTGGCTCAATATAGCATAGTAGTCTCACAGTCACATGCTTGTCATGTGACTCTTGTGCATCCAAACTATTTATTTATAACAGACAGTAACTAGTCTTGTGCAAGTGAAGTACCTTCTTGGTACTGAACTGAAATGATAATCTTCTGAGGCCTAAGAGCACTCACTTCTACTGCTGAATAAAGGCTTTGGACTAGAGCCAACAAAACTAGGCAAAAAGTATAGAGAAAAGAGATAAGAGGATTGAACTAGTTAAAGCAGAGAGCTCAAGTATGCAAAACTGGGGTTTAGCCAGGCTTGCATCTCTCCTTTATATATGCTACCAGAATGCACACAGACCATGTAAGATGGACTGGCCCTAAACTATTGTACAGTAAGCCAACCAATAGCAATAATAGAGTAGGGACCTAAAGGTATATAAAGTTATTATGAGGCAAGGTCTAGACCAGTCTAGATCTGTGATGATGTGAAAGTGTGAAATGGTGAAGAGATGAAGATCTGAAGAAGTCATGTAATGTAACAATGTAAAAAGTAGCTATAGTAAAGAGAAAATAATGAAAATGAAATAAAATTATAACAATACCAGCTTGATGACACTGGCAAATGGAATTTGATCTTTGAAATATCCCTAGATGTGAATGCCCACAGCCTAAAGCAAACAATATTGATTTGCTCTACTTTTCACTGAAGTTAATTTTTCAAGTAATGGTTTAACAATAGATTGCTAGTTAATTGATGTTTTTCAACTTGATCCATTCTATCAGAGAAATTCACAGAGGTGTCCCAATTTCCTGTGTTTTAATAACAATAATGAGGGTTTGCAGTGATTACCCACAACTTGCAATATAAACATTTTCCCTAGAGGCTTCTAGTCTGCAACTAAGCCTTCCACCTTTTGGTACTTCTGTCTGTATGATTAAACAAGTAATAACAGTCTATGACAATTTTGCTGTATGACAGTTTGGCTAATCAATTTCAGTGTTTGATGACAAGGGTTATATGACACCTATAAACAGCAGCAAGAGAGGATGGGCACTAAATAATATCCAGATGTGAACCACAGTGGCCAACAGGCTTGTGTCCATGTAACAGCATCCCAAGGCATTCCCTAAAACTAAAAGAAAATGGGCCCTTTTGAGATATGCCCAGATCCTAATGACATTAGATATGCTGAAGCATTTTACCAAGTCACTTAGCTTCTTAATGACCCTAGATGTGGCCAAAGTAGTTTAAGGATGTGCTTAGATTCCAATATTGGTGTCAGAATATGATAAATGAAGGGAGATAATTTTGATTTGCTATGCAGTATAAATTCTCTCTTTATCATCAAAATCTCAAAGACATTAATAGGCTCAAAGTATATCAAACACTCACACCTGGTCAAGTATGAGTAAGTCTTAACCAAGTGTTATGGTGTTGGAAGATGTATGACTCTTCCTAACCCTAAACAGTCTGCCTTGAGAGAATATGTTGGTTTTGTTGTCAGATTCAGATTGAATAGAATAAGGGCAGTGTGGACTCAGGGTAGCAAAGTCTAAGAAGCCATCACACTAGTGTCCAGAGACAACTCTTGTATTGGCAAGAGCTATCTAGAAGTAATGGTATAATGGTAAGAACAACAAGTGGTTAAGGCTGGAGGCCTTGTACTGTATCTCACTAGCTATTTATATCTATCCTAGATGAGCATGGATCATCTCTGAGGCATAAAGCAATACTAAATAAGAAAATAGAGCATAGTGTTATAAACAAACAGTTTGCTAGCAAAAGAGTTACATAACAAGTATTATGTTTCCTCTCTTTTCTTCCTTTTTTCCCTTCTTCTCTCATCATAGCTTCTGCCCTTCTTGCATCTTAAGTGCTCTCTTGTTCACTTTCCACTATAGATTCCACTCTTCTCACACTCTAGTCTCATCTAGACCACTCTCTTGTTATGCCCTTTGCCTGGGCCTTCTATCTTTTAATCAGCTGACTCATAATCATTCCATCTCTTTCCATCCATTTTCACATGGATACCTTACTTATCATTTGTCAGCATGATTACTCATTCTATCTCCGCTTCAACTCTATTAACTGTATTATAAAGTAGCATACTTCCTGTTCTTTCCTCCTTATGCTACTTCTACCTTGCAATCACTTCACAGTCCTCACATCTTCACTACTCCTTGTACCTACATACTTGGAATTCACTGCTTGTGTCCTGGCACTTAACCAGAGGATCATCAGTGTCTGATCTCAGCACACCCCTGGGAGTGTAGCTGGTACTACTAAGGTGCAACACTTTGTTTGTTGCCTTCCACTCATCTTGAAGCTTACCTTTGGTTCACTTCATTCTCTTATCTACAGCAAGGTCTATGCCTGTCCCTACCCAGGTCTAGTGTAACAAAAGAAGTAGCATATTCTACTTGTGGCTATCATTGCTATAGTCCACTCCCACCATTCCACCCAAACAACCTTCACTGTTCAACGCTCTCTCTGGGGTGAGCCTTGTGCCTCTACCTCAGATTCTCTTGAGTCCACTTTGGAACCCAAGAACCTCTTTTCTCTGAATCACCCTTCTATACCAGAAGACATGCTTGCAGACATCCTTGTCCCCTCTTAAGAAGAAATACAAGAAGATCATGACCTTGCTCATGAACTCTCCTTTTTCTTGCAGATCCCCTGAGCCCAGACTCCACCATCTCCCACTCCTGTCCAATGCCAACCCATGTTTACTCTTTCTTAACCCTAACCCTCTCCTCCTATTATCATGTCTGACTCCTCCACCTCTACCACCAAGTCAACAGAACTTTATCTCAGTGCCCCTGAGCACTTTGATGGCAACTGATCCAAGACTGAGAACTGGCTGAACACAGTCCAGTTTTACCTCTTTGTTAACAGTGCAGTCTATGACTCTGATGAGAAGAAGATTGTGTTTGCCCTTTCATTCATGACCAAAGGGCCAGCACTGTCATGGGCTGCAACATACTGAAAGAAGTGTATCTTCAAAATAACCATTATCATGGGAAAGTTTTCCCATTTCACCTCTGCATTTCTGAAAGTTTTCCAACAACAGAATATGGTTAATGCTGCCATCCACTGGCTGGCCAACACACAGATAAAGCAGGGAAAGAAAGGCAAATGGATGCCCTCCCTTGCTGAGTACACTGCAAAATTCCAGAATCAAGTTGTTACCACTAAAATTACTGACAACAACATTCTTATCAGATACTTTGAAACAGGACTCACATCCTACCTCTCTCATCACATTCATAACCTGGATATGATCCCCTCCACTATTGCCAAGTGGTATACTAAAGCTGCTTATTTTCAAGGAACTATGGAGTGCACCCACTTTATAGAACAATGGCAAAAGAATCCTTGTGTGTTTGCTTGGACTTCCATGCCCTCCTCTACTATGTCCAAGCTGGAGAAAAATCCGAATGCAATGGACATCAATGCCATAAAAAAAGGATGCCTGACTAAAGCAGGAAGGACCTTCTACATCAAGAACTGACTTTGTTTCAGATGCTAAAAACCCAGTTATATGAACATGGCCTGCCCCAATTTCCCCACTTCTTCTCCCTCTCCCACCACCACCAAGAACACCCCTCATGTCAAGATGGTTTCTGCTAAAAAACTGATGATAAAGATTAAGGAGGTTAGCAATGACAAATTCAATGATGGGGTGGCAAGAGTAGTAGTGAAGAAAGAGTAAAAAAAGAAGATGGAAAAGCAGGGTTTTTAAAATGGAGTACCTTCTCTATGCAAGGTACTCCCTCCTTCTCTTGTGCACCTGTACTTGTATCCACTTCCAAGAAATCTATGAAGATTGCAATTCAAGTTTCCTCCCCCTCTCATGCCAAGAAAGTTGTAGCTACTTGTGCTCTTGTTGACAGCAGAGCACAAATCAACTGTATTGACTGGGACTTCATCAAAAAGAACCAGTTTCCCACCAAGAAACTCAATGAGCCAATTGTTATTCAGAATGTCAACCACTTTAAAAACAAAAAGGGCAAGATCATTTGAACCTGTGATCTTCTCCTTCACTTTGAACAATTGGTTCTCCTGGTTTCCTGCTACATTATTGCATGTGGGAAGGAGAACATCATTCTTGGACATCTGTGGCTTCGAACCACAAACCCCACTATCAACTGGATGGCAAACATGCTCATCATTTCAGATCCCCCTTCTGATGATGTCACATATTGTGTCAACTCCATCTACAAACCATGGTTTGATGGACTCCTTGAAGATATTATCATCCCACATGATGAACTCTTGATCCACTATCTGGACTATGTCACACCAGAGCAATCAATCAATGACTCACTCTATGACCACCACTTTAGCAGGATCTTAGATTGCTGCTTCTCTTATCTCCCTGAGATCACCATTACTCAGCTCACTACATCCACCAAGCTTGCTATTGAGGCTGAAAAGGCCAAACCCAAGATGACTCTTCCCTCCAAATACTCTCAGTTCTCATTGGTCTTCTCCAACACTCCAAAAACCCTTGATCACCTTCCATCCTCTCACCCCTATAATCATGAAATCAATCTGAAGGATATGTTTGTCCCAAAGATAGGTAAGGTTTACCCCTTATTCTCCCCTGAGCAACAGGCCACAGAAGCATTCCTCAAAGAGAACCTTTGGGCTGGGAAGATCCATTCTTTGAAATCCCCTCAAGCATTATTCTTCTTCTTCATCAAGAAAAAGGATGGCAAACTCTGCCCCTGTCAGGATTACAGGTATCTTAATGAACATACCATCTGAGATGCCTATCTGCTTCCCCTCATCTCTGACCTCATTGATAAGCTCTGAGACATTCAGCTTTTCACTAAGTTTGACATCTGCTGGGGCTATAACAACATCTGTATTCAAGATGGACATTAATGGAAAGCTGCTTTCATTACACATAAGGGGCTCTTTGAATCAACAGTGATGTTCTTTGGTTTGAATAACTCACCTGCCACTTTCCAGCAATTCATGAATGATTTGTTCTGAGATATGATTACTGAGGGATGGCTTGTCATCTATATGGACAACCTCCTTATCTCCTCCCCTGATACTGACACTCATCAGGAACATACATTCTGTGTCCTCCAATGGATGATGGAACTTAATCTCCACCTCAAATTGAAGAAATGCACCTTTACCACTCCCCAAGTCAAATATCTTGGAATAATCATTTGACCTGGCAAACTTGCCATGGATCCAGTCAAACTCACTGGCATCTCCCAGTGGCTCACTCCTTCTAAAGTCAAGGACATTTGTTCTTTCCTTGGCTTTGCTAACTTTTATAGGTGATTTATCCCTAACTGCTTCACTATCGCCTGTCTCCTCCTCGACCTCACCAAGAAATCTATGGCATGGTCTTGGTCCTCTGCTGCCCAGAAAGCCTTCAATTCCCTCAAGGCTATCTTCCTCTCCCAGCCAGTCTTGCAAATGCCAGATCTTGCCCATCCTTTCACCATTGCCACCAATGCTTCTGCATATGCATCTGGCAGTATTCTCCTTCAAACCAATAAGAATGGGGATTGGCACCCCTGTTCTTATCTCTCCCAGACGTTTTCCACTGCTAAGTGGAATTATGATATCTACAACTGCAAACTCCTTGCAGTCATTTATGCTCTGAAAGCCTGGAGACAATACCTCCTTGGCTCTTCTACTCCTGTCCAGGTTTTCACTAATTACAAAAACCTGATCTATTTCAAATCCCCACAGAAGCTTAACCAACAGCAAGCTCACTGGCTTCTCAACATTGCTGATTTTGACCTACAACTCTCCCACATTGCCAGTACCTCTCTTGTGAAGCCTGATGCTCTCTCTCACTGCCCTGATCTTTGCCCTGACATCTCTCAGGATAATCAGGAAGTTACTCTTTTCCTGCCTGAACTCTTTGTTAACCTTATTGATGCTAACCTCTCTGCCCATATTAAGGAGCATCAACAAGGTGATTTCCTCCACCTCTTCATCCTCCAAAAACAGGATGCCTTTGCTGATGAGCACTTCCTGCACTCCCATACCTCTGATTGGAAGGAAATTGATGGATTACTCACTTATTGTAACCATGTCTTTATTCCCTTCTTTATTAATCTCTGTCATGCCATTCTTCAATGCTGCCACAACCACCCCTCCACTGGCCACTCTGGTTACCTCAAAACCTGCCAACTCATCTCTGCCAAGTTCTGGTGGCCTGGTCTTGCCTCCTTTGTCTGCAACTATGTTGCCAGTTGCCCCATTTGCCAATAGAATAAGGCAAATACTCATCCTTCTCACTCCACTCTCTCTCCCATCTGCTTCACTACTACTCACCCCTTTCAACAGATCTCTTGCAATCTTATCACCAATCTTCCTTCATCCTCTGACTTCAATGCCTTGTTGGTCATGGTTGACCACAGACTTACAAAGGGGGTAATTCTTTGCCCCACCAAGAAATCCATCACTGCAAAGGGCATTGCCACCTTCTTTTTCCACAAAGTATACCTCTGATATGGTCTCTATGACAAGATCATCTCTGATCGAGGCCCTCAGTTCACCTCCACCTTTGCCAAGGAGCTTGGAAAACTCCTTGAGTACAATCTCTCCCTTTCCACTGCATATCATCCTCAATCCAATGGTGAAACTGAATAAGTTAACCAGGAGATTGAAACGTATATCCACATCTACTGTGGCTTTAACCCCACCGGATGGGCTGACTCCATCACCCATGCTGAATTCATCCACAATTGCCATCCCCACTCTATCACAGGGCAATCCCCATTCTATCTCATAATGGAATATAAACCCCATGCCCTTCCCTCTATTATTGATGAGTCACTGATGCCTGCTGTTGCTAACCACACTAAGGCACTCCTCACTGCTTGTGATGAAGCACTCACAGCCCATAATCTAGCCTGTCAAACCATGGTATCCCATATCCGCTCCACCTTCTCTTCATTTGTCAAAGAAGATAAGATGTGGTTAGAAGCCCACAATTTGAAATGGGCTGTCATTCACCTGAAACTCTCCCCTAAATGGAAAGAATCCTTTACCATCACAGAAGTCCTCTCTTTAATTATCTATTACCTCTGTCTTCCATCCACATGGAAGATCCACCCTGTTTTCCATGCATTATTGCTATTGCCCTATCATGAAAATGACATTCACAGAAAAAACTTCCCTGCTCCACCCCTGGACCTTATAGAAGGTAAGAAGGAATATAAATTGGAATGGATATTAAAACATCAAGGTTCCCTGGGTAACCATCAATTCCTGATCTGATGGAAAGGGTACTTAGTAGAAGATAATTTCTGGGAACCAGAATGGAACTTGAAACATTCTTGGTTCACTTTGGATGAGTATAAACTCCTTCACTCTCATCATTTTCCCCCATCTGCTCCTCTTTCTTCTTACCCCACTAAGAAATCCAATCACCACTCAAAGTAACAATGGCCTTCACTGTTGACCAAGGCTTCCACTCTTGCAATACTCCTCTTGATACTCTACCCCAGTTCATATCCCAACTTCCCACCACAGAAGTTCCTGATAAGCCCTCACTCATATCTTCTCCTTCTTCTCTTACTAATACCTTTTCTTCTCCACTTTCCATGCTCACTTCTGAGCTCCCTTTAGAGGATTTCATAGCCTCTCCCCCTGCTATTTCCATAGGCCCAGCCATCATTGCCCCCATTCCTGTCCCTCCTCCTGCTATTGATACTCAGTTTGCTGACATTCTTAGCATTGACCTCCCACTCTCTGTGCATGCCCTTTATCAGAGTGCCCCCTCTCCCAACTATTCTCACTGGGTCATGACATACATCATGGACTCACACCTTGCCATTCCCATCAGCTCCCACCTCAACATGTTCTCACCACTCTGGCTTATCTACCAGATTTACATGCAGCTTCTCTGTCTTCCACTCTTGGCTTCCACCCTTGCCCATATCCCTCACACCCATGTCTCTCTTGCACAAGCTCTCATTACTTCTATTTATCACAAACTCCTCTCTAATATTGAAATCCTCACCTACCAGATGAGCATGGGCAAGTTCCTCATGGATCTGGACAGATATATGCATGAGTTAGCTGCAGCCAGGGGCTACACCCCTACCACTCCATCTGCATCCTCCTCCTTCCTTGACGATGATAAGCTAGCTGCTCTCAAATGTGCTGAAGCCTGGTGGACCAGCCTCCATGGTAACAGTTACCTTTCTCCCTCTCACCCTCACTTTTGTGAGGCCTGTTTCCACTGTTACTGCCTGGGCCACATCTGTGTCAATTGTTTCTCCTATCAATGTCCCTACTGCCTCCACTGGTATTCCAGACATACTCAAGCTTATTGCCAGGTCAGCACTGTTATGATTGGTGATGTCAGTGTTGTCAACAATAAGCTATAACCCTAATCAAGGGCTTAGAACAATGTCAATGTCAATGTGATGAGAGTAAAGCTAGTTGTATAGGAGTCCTAGTGAGACCACTGTACTATAGGATACAAGTGCTCAAGACTAGGGCTTGAGATGTGCTAAAGCTATAGTATTTATATGGTACAGAATGGTGCACAAACCAAGACCCTGATGGAAAGATTCCCACAGACCCTGAGGCACCATCAAATGGAAAAGAAGCATTTGTGAGAATAGCCAATCAGCTGAAAGGAACAATGCTTCTAAAATGGAAGAAGATGGAAATGAAAAGCAGGCTAAAGACATGAGGCTAACCCTATGCCCTGGGTCTAGATCTGTCATGTGACCCATCACATGCCTAGATAAGATAAAATATTAGATAACCATGTGGAAAGATAAGATAAGATCACATGATCAAAAATTGAAAAAGTGAACTATAACAAGTACCATGTTACTGACCCACTCATTACCTCCTTCTCTTCCTCTTCCTCCCATGGCTCCTCCCACACCTCCTCTCACAGCTCATCCCATTCCTCTTGCCATTCTCATGGATCCCACTGCTCTTAGGGTTCCTTTCACTGCCCTTCCATGACTTTGTCACCCTCTTCTCCTTCATATTACATCAACAATGACTTCTACAATGACATTATCAACAAGGTTGGCTGGGCCAACATCACCAGCTCCCCCAGGCCCTCCTATGATGCCTTTTGAGGTGTCATGAGTCTTCCACCCCTAGCAGGGGGGTAATGTTATGTTTCCTCTCTTTTCTTCCTCTTTTTCCTTCTTCTCTTATCATAGCTTCTGCTCTTCTTGTTACAAATATAACATTCACTAGCAGAAGAGTCACATGACAAGCACATGACCATGAGACTTTATTGCCAAACAAGGATAAACCCTAGGATATGGTTGAGTTGTTATTCAGAGTTTCCCCTTGGATTTGGGACACAGCTTATAGGATTGGATCTAGTATCTCAGATAAAGGTATCTCCCAATTGGATCTAGATGACATCTGATCTAGATTGATGGATCTGATCTGTGGCAGAGATCCAAATGGAATCTCCTCAGCCTCATGGTTGAGGGCATGGTCTAATCTCTGCTTACCCTAGACCCTTGGCTTCCATTCTACATAGCCTCTTCATTTTACACACTATATCCACATGGCTCATTGGTCATATTCTCAGTAAGCACGCCCTATGCCCTAGTTCCTTATTTAGCATTTCCCTATGCTCTGGAGGTGGTCTGTGCACACTTGGACTTAGTATAAATAGCAGGTAGTTCCTTGGTTTCAGCTCCCCAACCTTAACCACTTTGTTATCTTGTACATTATCTAGTGCCTTACCAATACAGGCATTTTCCTCCTAACATTGTGATGGCTCCTCAGGCCTTGCTACCCTGAGTCCACTATATTGCTTTTCATTCTATTCCAATCAAATCTGACAACAAAACTGATGCACCCTCTCAAGGCAGATCATTTAGAGTTAGGATGGGTCATTCAGAGATCAACACCATAACACTTCTCACACCTTGAGTGCTTTCTTGTTCACTTTCCACTATAGATTCCACTCTTCTCATGCTCTAGTCTTGTCTAGACCACTCTCTTGTTATGCCCTTTGCCCAGGCCTTCTATCTCTTAATCAGCTAACTCATAATTATTCCATCTCTTTCCATCCATTTCCACATGGATACCTTACTTATCATTTGTTAGCATAATTACTCATTCTATCTCTGCTTCAACTCTATTAACTGTATTATAAAGTAGCATACTTCCTGTTCTTTCCTCCTTATGCTACTTCTACCTTGCAATCACTTCACAGTCCTCACATCTCCACTACTCCTTGTATCTACATACTTGGAATTCACTGCTTGTGTCCTGGCACTTAACCAGAGGATCACCAGTGTCTGATCTCAGCACACCTCTGGGAGTGTAGCTGGTACTACTAAGGTGCAACACTTTGTTTGTTGCCTTCCACTTGTCTTGAAGCTTACCTTTGGTTTGCTTCATCCTTTTATCCACAGCAAGATCTATGCCTGTTCCTACCTGGGCCTAGTATAACAACAAGCATGTGACCATGAGACTTTATTGCCAAAACAAAATAGACCATAGGATATGGTTGAGTTGTCTTCAAAGTATTCTTCTGAGGTTTGGGCACAGCTTATAGGGTTGGATCTAGTATCTCAGATAACAGGTGCTCTTCTGATCTAATCTCTGATAAATCTGGATCTTAATCTAGATAAGGGTCAAATCTGATCATGGCAGATCTCTAAATGGGATCTTCTTGGCCTTATGGTTGAGGGCATGGTTTAATCCCTGCTTACTCTAAACTCTGACTTCCATTCTATATAACCTCTCTCTTGATACACTTCTTTACTGCATGGTCCATTGATCATACTCTCAGTAAGCATGCCCTATGCCCTATTCCTTATTTAGATACATAGTCCTTTGCTCTAATGGTCTGTGTACCATATGGGATAGTATAAATAGTAGATAGTTCCTTGGTTAAGGCTCCCCAGCCTTAATTACCTGTTATACATACCATTCTCTGCCAATACATGGGCATTTCAGGCAGTCTGGCTTCTTAGGGGTCTAATCCTCCCCCTAAGACATTGTAATCCTTCATTTAATCTGAATCTGACACTGAATTCATGTACCCTCTCAAGACTGGATACTGTTTAGGCTATAAAGCATTGTACAATGAGATTGATACTGTAACACTTGATTAAGGCTACCTTTACTTGATTGGGTGCAAGTGCAAGAAAAATGATAGGTAAATGTAGTGAACTCTCTCTTCTAGAAAAGAAGATATTATCAATAGATGAAGAATAACATAGGAGTTCAAGTACTCTCTCAAGAATAAGAAATGCCCATGTATTGGCAGAGAACAGTATGTATAACAGGTGATTAAGGCTGGGGAGCCTTAACCAAGGAACTATCTACTATTTATACTATAGCCAATGGCACACAGACCACCTAGTCTCTCCAGTACAATACTAAATAAGGAAATAGGGAATAGGGTGAGGGTAAAGGGTATGACCAATGGGCCATGTGGATAAGGGATATAGAATGGAGAGGCTATGTAAGAATGAAAGAAAAGGGTCTAGGGTAAGTAGAGATTAAACCATACCCTTAGCCATGAGGTCAAGGAGATCCCATCTAGAGATCTGCCACAGATCAGATCTGACCCTCATATAGATCTAGATCCAGATTCATCGGAGATCCAATCAGGAGATGCTAGATCTAACCCTATAAGCTGTGTCTAAACCCAAGGAGAATACTCTAAATAATAACTTAACCATATCCTAGCATTTATCCTTGTTTGGCAATAAAGTCTCATGGTCATGTGCTTGTCATGTGACTCTTGTGCATCCAAATATTACATTTGTAATAGAGAGAGGCTATATAGAATGAAAGTCAGGGTTTAGAATAAGCAGGGATTAAATCATGCCCTCAACTATAAGGTCAAGGAGATTCTATCTAGAGATCTGCCATAATTAGATCTGACCCTTATCTAAATTGAGATCCAGATTTATTGGAGATTAGATTAGGAGATGCATTTGTCATCTGAAATGCTAGATCCAACCATAAGCTGTGTCCAAACCATAACAAGGAACTCTGAATGATAACTTAACCATATTCTAGAGTTTATCCTTGTTTGGCTAGAAAGTCTCATGGTCATGTGCTTGTCATGTGACTCTTCTACTAGCAAACTGTTCATTCATAATACATGTAACCATGAGAATTCTATGCCAAATAAGATTAAATCCTAGAATATAGTTAAGTTGTTTTTTCAGAGTTTTCCTTAGGGTTAAAGGCACAGCTTATGGTTAATCTAGCATCTTAGATAACAGATGCATCTCTTAATTGTATCTCTGATGAATCTGATCTTGATTCAAATGAGGATCAAATATGTTGGAATTGGTTGATTACCTACACTCTATAGCTTACATAAGCTAATAACTACATTGCATCATTAGTTAGCTTAGGATACTTAGTGACTACAAGTATCCTGCAGGTCAGTATTTACTTACCTACCTAATATACAGTGACTACAAGTATCCTGCAGTTTCAAAAGGTTATGAGCCCCGCCTGTGCTTACTATATGAAGTAGTTCACTCACCAGAACTCGATCCCAAGGCCCGAGAACAAAATGCCTTTCTCGATTGAAATCAATGACGGCATGGAAATCCATATACTGGACCTGGCAGCGAATGGAGAGAACTGGATGACATGGCGCGGAAGGATTGAACAGGTTGTTCAAGGAAAGGGACTGGAAAGTTACCTTGATGGCACTGTTACAGACCCAAATCCGCAGCTCGAAGCCTTTACACAGGCTATTATCATTTCCAGCATTCCCAACTCAATTCTCTGCTTCATGCTCGAACTCAAATCTGCTCATGAACAGTTCAACTACCTGTCCAAGCGATTCGAACGATTTTCAATGACAACGGGACTGGCAATACCCTATGGAGCGCTGCACATAGCTGCACAAGAGCCAAAATTGGTCAACAGCAAGTGTCGGCAGCACGGCAAGTCAGAACATGAGAATGACTTCAAGAAGCCGAGGAATAGGTTGAATGGGCCGAAGTTTGGGAAAGAGAGTCGCACGAGGCACCGCAAGTCAAGGCATGACGCAGTAGACCTCCAAGGAGCCAAGCCGAAGGGTTGGAAGGGTAGATACGATAAAGGCGAGGACGCAAAAGTCTATCGCTCTATAGTCAATCCCCAGAAATCCGAGACGGCGAGCCAATGGGACAACGAAGCAGCTGCTGACTTCACAACCCCGAACGCGAAATGCGCTGAGCCCACAAGGCCAGCGGGTGCAATGGATGACCCGCAGGACACGCTACTCAAGCCACAAGGTGGCAAGGAGGTTGAAAGGGCCAGAGAGGTTAAGGAGGCTGATGCGAGAGGGAAGGATGCCACTGGCAAGATACCCACCGCAGCGGACCGCCAAAGAAGTGACGATACGGCCAGCTGCATGAATATGATACCCGTTAGAGCTCACTACGGCCATGCCAAGGCCAATAAACGGAGTCAAACGCAACGCGATATGACTCACCATCAAACCCCACCAGTCGAGGTGATCACCACACATGCCATACGGACGCCACGCGAGATGGAATCGCGAGGAGAGAGCC